>CAUYPK010152683.1:0-118716 GCA_963574355.1 Loris lydekkerianus
CCCCCGACCGCGGCCGGCGGGCGGCTGGTCGGGGGGGGGGGGGCTGCCGGGCCCGGGGCGCCGGGCGGGGGGGCCCCCCCCCCGCTGGCAGCTGCTGTAGAGAAACTGTGAGCTGGGGAGCTGAGCTTGTACTTCACAGTAGGTCAATTGTTAAAGATTCCTGCCCTAGTGATTAGGAGATTAAATAACCAAAATGTCTATTACAATTAGTATGATCAGTTACCTTTATTACACTCTAGCAGAGAGACTAAGGACCAAAGGCCAGGATATTAGGCTCACATTTGATAGTTGCTGAGAGAAATTCTGAGCTGCATATTCGATGGTACACTCCTATGACTAAGAAGAAGACACAAGTACAGAAACCTTTCTGTGGGGAAACTTTAAATAAAGAAGAGCCTTATCTCCTAGGAAACCAATTCACTCCTCCTCATTCTCTGTTCAAAAAGATGGCCAGATTTCCCTCTTCCCATCCCCATCCCCATTTCCTTCTTCAAAGATCTCACAGTCTAACAAAGCAAGCAGGCATTTGAGGAAAGTATACATTTTTTAAGCCAAATAGTATCCAGCCAGGGTCCAATACCATTTTCAAATTCAGAATCCATTTGAAAAGATATTTGAGATGTAGAAATACAGGCAGCTGCTGAATAATTATTTTCATATGACAAGGAATTCAGGCCATGAATAGAAAGACAGCTGGAACCCACCTGTAGAATACTGTTTTCCACAGGTTAGAAATTAGCAAATGGTATCTCTATTACAAGGGATCTAGTTCTTTATTTCTCTTGCAAGCAATTTCACTGATGCTATGACCTTGAGGCATAGTGCCTAATAGGAGCCTTTGCCTACTGGTTTATTCCAAGTGAACTCGGCACCTATGATAAACCACACCCTGGGCAGGACACTCAGGGGAGAACGGTAAAGGAGAAACAATTAAGGAGCTCACAGTGTAGCAAAGAAGGCAGGCACACAAATGAACATGGGACCTACCAAAGAAAGAGGTGAGTCAAGGTACAATTATGGCACAAGAGAGGGTCAACCCTGCTGAGGACAATCAGGGAAACTTAGTAGTATAGGCAGTCTCTGCACTGGGGTCTTAAGAATAAATAGAAGCTTGTCAAGAAGGCCACCAGTGAGGAAGAAAATGGCAGAGGACTCCCAGCCCTGGGGAATAGGATACAAAGGCACAAAGGCATAAACTTTAAAGGGCAGCTGAGTAATTGCAAGTCAATAAGGTCATCACCAAGGAAGAAAGGAAGAGGGGTGATTACAGCAGGAGGACCCTGCTTGTGAAGGATATGGTTTGTCCTTGATGAGCAGTTTGGATTTTATCCTACAAGTGATAGAGGGGAATGTGTCAGACTGTCTGTGGGCCTCAGAGTCATTCCCATCCCTTCCATGCTCTCTCCTGGATTGCATGAGTTGGAAATCCGGGGATATATTTTCTAGATCCCACATTGGCTGTATTCCAATTTACAGTTCACCAATTTGGAATCCTGCCAGATTCAGAAAGTAGAAAGAAATCAAAGGCCACCATTATTCCTCCAACAGTGGCAGGCAGATGTGTGAGCTGGAACAGACATTCGGTTTTTCTCATTCAGCTCCATGGGAAGCACCCACTTTGGTGCCACAAGCATCTATGAACATCAGCAGTGATTTTCTAAAGTCCTTCACTTAGGCAACAATAGCCGTGTCCTTTATTCCCAGAAAACTACTATCACACTATAAAGCCACTGGCAGCCTTCTCTGACCTACAATCCTGTAGTCTTTGTAATGTTTCGTTAAGTACCAGCTAGCAGTATTAAATTCATTCCTGTTTAAAATACTCCCCATGGTTTCTTTCTCCCTGATCTGAAGCATTTTAGAAGATGACCCTAGTGGCTTTATGAAGAAAGGATTGAATGTGAAGAAGACAGAAAGATTGATAAATAGATTATCTCAATAATATAAAGGAGACATGATGAAGCTCAAAATCCAGTAATGAATTCTGACAATGGCAATAGAAATAGGACAGGAGAATGGTTAGAAAGAACATTCAGGACCTATGCCCATTTGGATAGGGGAGTAAAATAAAAGGAATTTAGGAAGGAGGCTTTCAGTCTTCCGACCTGGGTTATTGCCCCAATGGCAGGAAAGAGAGAACACAGAGCAGGGATGGGGGAGGAGGAGATTTGGTGGGCGTTACACATGATGAATGCAATTTAGGATGTGTTAAGTTTTTAGTCTAGATTAAGCAGGCAGATGGTGAAATAAATCTGAGGGTGTGGCATTTAGGGTAAAGGTATTTATTTCATAGACCAGAAACATAAAAACGGCCATTAAATCATGAGAGTGGGTGAAATTGATTAAAGAAATGCTTGCATTTCCTAGGACCACTTTCCATGGCATGAAAAAAAAAGAAAAGTAAGGAATGAGCCCTGGAAAACATCTACAGTTTAAAACAGATACCAGGGCCCGGTGCTGTGGCTCATGCCTGTAATCCTAGCACTCTGGGAAGCCAAGGCAGGTGGATTGCCTGAGCTCAGGAGTTGGAGACCAGTCTGAGCAAGAGTTAGACCCCCCCCCTTTTTTTCCTACTTCAAAAAAAAAAAAAAAAAAAAGACAGAAAAACTAACCCGGTGTTGTGGTGGGCCCCTGTAGTCCCAGCTACTCAGGAGGCTAAGGCAAGAGAATTGCTCAAGCCCAAGAGTGTGAGGGTACTGTGAGCTATGATGCCACAATGCTCTACTGAGGGCAATGGAGTGAGACTCTGTCTCAAAAAAAAAAAAAAAAGGTCTTGGCACCCGTGGCTCAGTGGTTAGGGCACTGGCCACATACACCAGGGCTGGTGCATTTAAACCCAAGCCTGATAAACAGCAATGACAACAGCTACAAAAAAAAAAAAAAAAAAATAGCCAGGTGTTGTGATGGGCACCTATAGTCCCAGCTATTTGGGAGGCTGAGGCAAGAGAATCACTTAAACCCAAGAGTTTGAGGTTGCTGTGAGCTGTGATACCACCGCACTCTACTGAGGGTGACATAATGAGACTCTGTCTCAAAAAAAGAAAAAAAAAAAGACCAAGAAGGAGTAGCAGAGAAGTAGAAAGATTCAGACAGGATAGTATTTAGCAGGAGTAGATCATCTGAAATCACAGGTAAAGAGTTGACAATGACAAGGGCATAAATTATAGACGATAGAGGACAATGACTCAAAAATATAGGAATGATGCCAGCTGACTGCTCACACTCATTCAAATGTTATTTGTTGCTTTTGCTCATGGTACCTGTTTCATACAATGTGGAAATGAAGGAATGAGGGATGTCTTCAAGTTCTTGGCAGCTTCACCTCCTCACTGGGTTTCTCTGTCTTCCTCCTTCATCCTAAAGATAATTTTTTGTTTCCTTACAGCTTTATGCCTTCGTTTCCTTCCCTGTGTTCTTTCCAGGGTGGAGCCGATGCATTTTTGCCTTTACAAGTAAGAGTTCCTGTTCAAATCTTCCAGATGCATACTCTGCCTTCTTTTAACCAGACCACATGATCAAGGCCTGTGAACCCCAGTCCATGCAATTTTGACTTGTGGCCACTCACAGACCCATGGATTCAAAACCTGGTATATAGTTCATGGGCTATGTCAAAATCAGTTTATTTGGTCATGATCAGATCATTTTTAAAAAATAAAATATAAAAAAGAATAGAAAACACAAGCAAAGGTAAATATTATTTCACAAAACATTTGTTTCCATGGTAGGTCATATGTGTGAGCTGAATGGCATGTGTGATGAGTCACAGAGCAAGATCTCATAAATGTAAATTGAAAAATAACTACCAGAGGGGACTGAGTTCTATCTTAGTTTGTATTTCCCCCAAAGCAGACAAGGTCTTCAGGGCAAGTAGCTTATTTGGAAAGTGGTCCTAGGAAATGCGAGCAAGAAAGGAGGGAAAGCGAGACAGGGCTGGGCAAAGGGGGGATAAAGTGGAAATTAAAGTGCTGGTTACCGCTGTGGACATCTGGGTCTCAATCTTGCTGAGGACACCCTGAAGAACCATACAGAAAGTGCCAAAATCGTCCCCCTGTAGCAGACATTGGCACACATTTTCTGTAAAGGGCCAGGTATTAAATATTTTCTACCTTGTGGGCCGTGCGGTCCCTGTTACAAGTACTCAACTCTGCCCCTGTAACATGAAAGTAGCCACAGACAACACGTAAGCAAATGGGCAGGACTGTGTTCCACCAAAGCCTTTACTCACTTGGGCTGAGTTTAGCTCCAGGTCAAAGTTTGCCAATTCTCACACTAAAGCCCATAGAGGGAGAAACTTTCCCTGTTCTCTGGAATACGAAAATCTATTAGTTTTCTATTTGTCATAACTCATTCTCTAAGAAAACTAGTCATTGCATTTTAGAGAAATTTTTCCTTTTGCGTCTTCAAAGTTAGCTATGTTTAGCTAACTGTTTAGCTTTCATACCTAGCTTGGCACACATTCTACCATTTCAAATCATTTTCTCTTAAAACCATTCACATGGAGGAAATCTCACCTAATTATTGGTACACAGTCTCTCTCATGCTTTTAGGCTCATTTTCTTTTCCACATGCTTTACTTTTTCACAAAATGAATACATCCAATTACTCTCCTCCTGGGTATTTTAATTTCACACATTTTTGTACACTTAGAACAACCATATATTCCACTATATTCACTGGAAAATCATCAAAAAGCATTTAGATGAAAGAAAATTTTTATAAAAACATATCTTTTGTAGCTACATAAGCCTAAGATTATTCCTTGTTTTAAAGGACATAACTAGAAGAGAAGAAGAAAACAAGGTTTTACGATTTGGAATCTTGTTAATGACTTTCATTTGTACAGCGTGTTTACTGTCCACAGGCTCTATCTCACAACAATCATGTGACTTGTACATTTTCTTATACAACCCACAAGGAAGCTAAGGTGTGCAGGTTAAGCAGATGGTAAAATTTACAGAGAAAGGTGATAACAAGACTGGATCTGTGATCCAATCTCTCTTTATCTCAATCCAGTACACTTTCTGATGTCCTCTACTCACAACTTCCCTGTGAATTTCAGAAATTGTATAGGTGACTTTTTGCTACTAACTTCTCGTGGGTACTTCATAATAGCATGCTCTTTAACTTCCTCCGTGGCTGCGTGTTTGCTATAAATGCTTAACATTTTTGTTGTTGTTTGCTTTTTAATACAGGTAGGTGCCAGGCATGATAGGTTGTTTACAAAGATGACTACAATAATCCTTCTTTATCCCTATCTGATCACCACTCTGCCATTCCTTCCAGAGGAAGATGGTCTATTTTTCTCAGCCTTGAGTCTGGGGTGGCCTGTGATTTGCTTTGAACCATGAAATGCAGTGAATGTGCTATAGCAGAGCTTCTAAGGCTAAGAGCTTCTTAGACTCTTCTAAGCCTAAGCCTTCCCTATGTGCCTCTAGAAACACTCCGTGCCATATGAAAAAGCCTGGGCTCTCCTGGTTGAGAGTAGAGACCCCGTGGAAAGGGGCCCAGCCCATTGTCAACACCAAATGCCGGGTAGGTGAGTGAAACCACCTTGGACTATTCAGCCCCATTCAAACCACTAGAGGCCTGAGCCACATCACTGATTCTACATGACACCAGAAGAAGGTCCAGTTGAGCTCATCCCAAACCATTGACTCATAGAATGCTGAGTAAATAACAACAGTTATTTTAAGCCACTAAGTTTTGGGGGGTGATTTTTTATGTAGCAATACATAACTGACCTACTAGTAATGAGGGATTTCATGGGCCACCATTCTATGAACCTCATAGATGTTCCCTAGTGCTCTGCAGCCATCTTTAATGGCTCAGAGAATAACGAGTTTTACTCTACTTTTGAGAAATTATATCTCAGTCCACACAGGCTTATTGCAGAGCAACAGAGTCTTTCCTAGTAGCAAAAACATATTATAATAACTTCTCACAGAACTGCTTGAGCTCTCCATAAAGGTAATCTCTGGTAGCTGTCTCTGTCCCGGTGGCCATAGATAATCAGTCCAAGAACAGCTACCCGGCACAAATTAAGCAATTAGTCTCCCTGTAGTAACTATGAAATATTGAATGGAGAGTCAGAAACTGAAATCTTTAAGAACTGAGTCTATTTAACAGTAGTGCTCTCAGAGGTCCCTAATGCCATGCTGGTCACTGCCCTTCCTGAAGACAAGATGTTCAACTCCTCTTTAGACACTGTGACATATTCTAATACTCTTCCAATAAATCCCCCTTCCAAGGTAGGTTACCTTGAGTTTGTGTTTGTTCCTGGTCATCTAAATTAATCAGTATCTATTCCACCCTTTGGCTGAATGGATGCTCAAGGCAGTCCCATGAAGGGACAGCAACCCCTCCTCTTCTGTCCAAGAAGAACAAGCAGCTGACAGAAAGAAGCAGCTATCCAAGAAGACAATTTCACTGTAAATAAGATCAGCAAGCCTGGTGTCTTGAGTTTCTTCATTGTTTCATGTACTGCCCAGCTGGGTGTTAACACCGTATGTCAGTGATTCTCTGTCAATAATCCCTACCATTCAACACTGTTAGCACATTGGCATCACCTCTGCGCTGTCAGGATCCACCTGGTGGTGGCAGTGGGAGGAAGAGAAAGTGTAGATGATGAGACCTATATGCCCTCAGGAGTTGTTCAGCAGTGTTCGCCTTTCTCAGGAATCTGGGTACATGGTGATCTATAGCACCAAGTACAAGGTCTTTCCCACACTGTCTACCGGGGTAGATGTGGCCATCATATACCTTGTTTCCTCTTGTTTCCTGTGGTATCAAAAACCTATACATCTCTACAAATGACTATAATATCCTAATCCTATATGAGAAATCTTAGTTTAAAGAGCTGGAATCTTACATAATCACCACAGTTCAGGACCCCATAAAAAGACTGCAGGTAACAAAGTCATTTTCTATTCTATTTGTGTACGGAAAGGTGAACACTGCTGAACAACTCCTGAGGGCATCTTGTTTTCAGCAAGAGCTCATGCAGTCACACAGCTAAATTCCACCTATTCCCAAGTCTGAGAATTGTTTGGGCTTTAATAGTAAAAAGGAGAAATTACCTTAGTAACTGTCCAGCAAAAGAGAGTGATAGTTATAATGTCATGGTAATCCTTGCAAAGGATGACTCACAATCTGATCAAGTATACCTATGCCAGATATTAATGTGTTTGGGTCTCTTTGAAAAACATGAACAAGGCCTTTGAGTGAATTTAAATCTTAAGGAATTTGTTTCTTTTAGTAAACAGTTTCAGGCTATGACACAAAGATTGACAGCAGATATTCACTTTTGGATAGGGACAAAGTTCCTAGTTCTGATCATTTTAGAACTTCTTCCTCCATCCTCAGAAACCAAAAAGTTGAGTTTTCTGGAAACATTATTGTTTTAAAGAAACAATCAATTTACACAATTATTGTGAGATGGAAAAAAGGAGAAAAAGGAAAGAATTAAATATATGTAAAAGTGGATAAGGTCTCTTGATCCCACTCTACAAATACTGATATTTAAAACAAATTTCCTGGCTCGGCACTTGTAGCTCAGCAGCTAGGGTGCCAGCCACAGACCTGGCAGGTTGGAATACAGACTGGGCCTGCCAAACAACAATGATAAAAAAAAAAAAAAAAAAAAAAAAACCAGGCATTGTAGCGGGCACCTGCAGTCCCAGCTACTTGAGAGGCTGAGGCAAGAGAATCACTTAAGCTCAAGAGTTTGAGGTTGCTGTGAGCTGTAACGCCACAGCGCTCTACCAAGGGCGACATAGTGAGACTCTGTCTCAAAAAAAAAAAAAAAGAAATTTCTCACAATTAAATAAAAACGTGCATGGTTTTAAATTTTAACAACCCTAAAGGGAACATATTTGACATACAACATCCTTATTTAAGTTTATAAAACACAACAAACAAAAATCCTTAGATTAAAACTATCCCCTTAGCTATATTCATTAAACTTAGAATCATTTCCTTAAAAAGGAATAATAACATACAGATATTAGAACTCTGCATACTGTATAGTATGTAAATGTCCATGTGTAAGCATGATGGGTAAAGAGTAACATAGATACCAAAAATAATTTAAGAAAGGATTGAATTTGGTCAGTGGCAACTGTCATTCTTTCAACAACTTTTGGTCATGAATTACAAATCATTTTTCCTTTCATTCATTCATTCACTAACTTCTTTACACCTTCATTTAAAAACAATTACCAATGGTTGCTGTATACAATACAAGCAATATGCTAAGTACTGGGAAGAAAGAGAATTAAAATACAGCTCCTTTGCTCCAGAAACTTACACTTTGATCTTGGAAATTTTCCACTTTTTTTATTTCCTACATATAATCATGAAAATAGATATAAATGTCTTTTCTTTCAATCTTTTCTTGCCTTCACCATGATCAAGGTTATTTCTTCACAGTTGAATGATTAAAGTTGTTTTCTAATTAGAATTCCTACATCTAGCCTTTCCTCCCCCTACAAATTTATACCACTGTATTATTCATTTCTCAAAAAGACTGCTCTGGTTTTGTCACACCTCTGCACAGAAGTTTTCAGTACCCCCCCCCCCATTGTCCATAATTCAATTACTATTCCCAAGATGACTAATAATGACTACCATTTATGGATAAGCATTCTGATAAGCACTTTATGTACTATCTTATTTACTCCTTATGACAACCCTTTAAGGTAAGCATTTATCTTCATTTAATAAATGAGAAAAATGGAAGTTGAGAGGTTATCAGTAACTTTCTGAAGGTCACTTATATAACAGATAGCAGACTGACACCAAAGAGCATGCCCTTAACCACTGTCTTGAGCCCCCATTTTGCTCCCAAGTCAATCTCAGCCCTGTGCATATTTTTGTGCAAATTTTGCTCCCACTGGGTACCCTATGCACACATTCTTCACTCTCTCCAGCCTTCGAAATCCTGCTTATACTCCTTTAAAGCCCAATTTTCGTCCTCTCTCTTCTGCTACCTCTTCCTAGACCACTCTAGTGTATGGGTCTCTGCCTCCTCTGAGCTCTGAGCTCTGATTGGCATTATTTCCTCTGCCATTCATTTGGCACTGAGGGACATCCTGTGGCCTTTGCAGCCATTTTTTAGAAAATAAGCTCATATGTCTCAGGCACAACAATGAAAATCCCCTAAGAGCATATATTCTTCACAGATATTTAATATAATATTTGTTGGCATTGTGGGGCTTACCCACATAATAGGCACTCAGTAAGCAAATGTTATTTAATATGTGAGTGATAGAGAGCATAGACATCAAAGCAATGCGGGAAGTCTGTCACTAACTACTGAAGCGACCATGGTGCCCATGACATTCTCTCGCCAGTGAAAAGGGTTGATGTCCGAGGTGCTGTAACTCTTTTTCCCAGCATGCCACAGAGCACAGGAACTCCCATAGATCTCCAGAGTTCCCCAAATCCTGCCCAAGTATTCAGACCAAGGAGGATTATGAAAATCCCTGCTCTGATCAGCAACCTAGATACAATCTATGTGGGACTTTAACCCCAGAGTCATAGCAAACTCCATAATAAAAATGAAGAACTTTCCACACACTTGGAAGCAAGTCTGATTATAACTCGGTGGTATGAATGTTGAGAGCTTCCACTCATTCCTCAAACTGCAGGAAATGGTTTTAGTTACACCTCCAATTTCAGCCATTTGGAAACCTCTAGGGCCCCAGAACTCCACAGCATGCTAGCCACATCCTTCCTTACTGACACGCCTTCCCATATGTGGATGGAAAAGGATGACCACCTACATGCCATATGGGGAGGTTGACCAGAGAGTCACTGCCCACTGGACAATAACCTCTAGTTGTTTGATTACAGGGAAAAACCTGTCCAGAGGCAAGACAACACCAAAGATCTGATACCATCTGCACCTTTGGGAATTAGTGGCAGAGCCCGGTCTATGCCTGTACTTCTTTGCTGAGAATAAAATGACCTATGATGTGTCAATGGAAGATTCCGAGCAGAGCCTAAGATGACTTACAGTAAGGGAAGGGCAGAAATAGAGAAGCTTGAGGCATGTTAGACACAGGCTCTCTGAAAAAGAACTGGTAATACATTACATTTGGCACTCGATTTTTCAGTTTTCAAAGCAGTTTCATAACATTTCATATGACTTCAGCCCCTATCAGCCCAGGGAGATAGCTTAGACAGCTCTGAGTATCCTCCATTGGATACATGTGGTAGCCCTAAGCTTTGCTGGCGATCTCGCAGCAAATGAGGGTCAGAGCCAGAGCTAGAACCTCTCAGCCTTTCGTGTTTCCTCTATCTGCAAGGTTTTTTTCCCCAAGACTGAAGGAGTTGTAATATGAAATTGCTTGGTTGACTTTTTTAATTTCTTTTTTGCTTCCATTCCTGTTTCAATTTGCTCACTTTCTATTCCTTCCTTCCCACCTTCGCATGCCTCCCCCTTCCTCCCCACACACACTCTCTCTCCTAAGCTTGTCTCAGATGCTACTTCACTGGCAGCTTTAGCTGCAAATCTCCCAGCATCGCAGCCAACACTTAGAGCTCACAGATTACAGAGCTGTGTCCTCAGAGTGCCTGTTGCTTTTTCTCAGGGTTGGATGCATGAACTGCTTTCTTTAGGAGAGAGAGAGAGAGAGAAAAAAAAAAGACATGTTAGGGAACGAATTGAATAATTCCAGAATTAATAATTGGTTCTCAGCCCTAAAAACCCCACTCAGATCCCAAATGATCTTATTCTAACTCTTCAAGTTTGTGAAGAACAAGTCAGAGACAGATTGGGAGTGAATGGCCCAGGGTAAAATGTTACCGGTGTTATGGGATTTTGTTCTACCTGGATGGCCAACATCTTGGCATCTAATAATCAAAAAGATTACAAACAGAGCTCTTGAGTTCCTGCCGTGGTTTATGGCCAAATTGCGAGTAGGAGATACGGGCGAGGTGCTGGGACATGTGCAGGGAGCTGCCCATCACTCTCTCTGCCTAGCATTCCATTTGCACTTGTACAAGGTACACCGAGGCACTGAAAAGGGGACAAGAGGAAGGCTAACTTGTCATTCTCCTCAGAGGGAACAAGGTTCTGAAATTGTCCAAGTAATGGTTTGATTTGACTTTGGTCCTCTCTTTTTTTTCCCCATCAAAATTGCTCTCACAGCTCCTGCCCCACATCCACTGAGCTTCTCAAGGGAAAACAGTAACTCAGGGGCCTCCTGTGTTTCACCAGTAATAAAGATTTTACCTGGACTGAGCGTTGCTGAGGAATCCAACACATTGCCATCAGGCTAATTAGAGAAAAGATTCACTGTTGTGAATCAAGTAAATAAACATGCCAGGGAAACACTGAGTGCATAATGCTGAGAGAAAAATGAGAATTGGTATTATTTTTAGCGCTAGCTTTCTGATGATAATTGCGCTTGAAGAGCAATGTGCATGAACAATATGAAAAGTCAGTTTCAGATCCTGAGTCTGCTGCACAGTTCTTGGATTATTTGCAATGCAATGTGATCCACAGTCATTCTTAAACTGTGTGACAAAAAAACTTGGAGACACCTAACCAGTTCTGAGGAGACTCATGGGTAAGTAAGAGTTGAGAAAAATTAATTGCAGAAAGATAGTCTACTTTTTTTTTTTCCTGTTAAAGCTTTATTTAAAAGTGAAAATACATGTAAGAGAAGTATATTTTCTTTTTTTTTCTTTTTTCTCTCTTTTTTTTAAATTGTTAAATCATAGCTGTGTACATTAGTGCAATTGCCTATACCCATTCTAAGATGCACCATAGATGTGGCCCCACCCATTACACTCCCTCCACCAAAACCTCCCCCCTCCCTTACCCTTCCTTGGCCTTTTCCCCATAGTCTTGTGCTATAGTTGGGTTATAGCCTTCACGTGAAAGCTATAATTTAGCTTCATAGTAGGGCTGAGTACATTGGATACTTTTTCTTCCATTCCTGAGATACTTTGCTAGGAAAAATATGTTCCAGCTCCACCCATGTAAACATGAAAGAGGTAAAGTTTCCATCTTTCTTTAAGGCTGCATAGTATTCCATGGTACACACGTACCGCATATACTCGAGTATAAGCCGACCCGAGTATAAGCCGACCCCCTTAATTTTACCCTAAAAACTGGGAAAAGTTAGTGACTCGAGTATAAGCTGAGGTGGAAAATGCAGCAGCCACTGGTAAATTTCAAAAATAAAAATATATACCCAAAATAATTACAATAATTGAGGAATCAGTAGGTTAAATTTTCAATATTTATTGCTAAAGAAAAACTGTAAACAAGCAACTACAACTTTAAAACTTTAAATAAAGTGCAGGTAAACTTAATTTTTTTTATACATTTAAATACATGATTACATTTACAATACATGATTGTTTGATATACTGTATACCATTAACATACCACATTAACCCACAGTATTCAATGGCAACTTTAATGAAGTGAATAAACCATTTAAGACAACAAAGCATTGTAAATAAATGGTTAAAAATCCTGAATCCTTATACTCCAAAACCCCTGATTATAAGGATTCAGGATTTATAAACATTTATTTACAATACTTTACTGCCTTAAATGGGGTTTTCACTTAATTAAATGTGCCATTAAATATTGTGTATTAAATAGTTCAGTGGAATACACTTCAGTTCAGCCGCCTACCTCTTCAGCTCAGCCACGACTTGTGGACTGAGCTAAAGCACCGCCCCCTCAAGCAGACGGCAGAAGATGACTGGAGACTATGTGCATTTGATTAGGTGCACGTGCACGGAATCAAATAACATGTATGACCCGAGTATAAGCCGAGTTTGGGTTTTTCGGCACAGATTTTGTGCCGAAAAACTCGGCTTATACTCGAGTATATATAGTATATAAACTTCTATATGAAGGAACTTGCATAATGAAAAATTAATTTTTTTAAGTTTTTACTTCAAAATATTAAGAGAGTGCAATGTTTTTGTTACACAGACACCTGAATAATGATTCAGTCTTGGCTTTCGGTGCATCCTGAGAATTCTGTTCATTGTACCTGATAAATACATTTTAACCCCTCTCACCCTCCCAACCTCCCTGATTTTGATTTCTAATGATTTTTGTTTCTCTTTGTGTCCATGTGTGCTGATTGGTATGCTCCCAATTATTAAAGATTACGCATGGTGTTTGTTTTTCCATTCCTGAGACACTTCACTTAGGATACTGGTCTCCAGGTCCATCCAAGTTACTGTGAAAAACTTTAATTCTTTTTTATGGCTGAGTAGCACTCCACGTATGTATGTATGTCTATACCACATTTTCTTAACTCACTCATGAATTGATGGGCACTTAGGTTGATTCCACATTTGCAAATGTGAGATGTGCTGCTATAATCATTCAAGTTAAGTTGTCTTTTTCATAAAATAACTTCTTTTCGTCTCTATGCCCATAGTTCAGTGGTTAGGGAGCCTGCCACATACACCGACGCAGGTGGGTTTGAACCTGGCCCAGGCCTGCTAAAACAACGATGACAACTGCAACAAAAAGTAGCCAGGCTACTTGGGAGGCCGAGGCCAATAAATTGCATAAGCCCAAGAGTTTGAGGTTGCTGTGAGCTGTGATGTCATGGTGCTCTACTGAGGGCGCCATAGTGAGACGCGGTCTCAAAAAAAAAAATTACTTCTTTTCCTTTGGGTAGATGCGCAGTGATGAGATTGTGGGGTCATATTGTATATCCAAATTTATTTCTTTGAGGAATCTTCACACTGTTTTCTATAGAAGTTGTACTAATTTGCAGTCCCATCAAGAGTGTATGTACAAGAATTTCTTTCTGTATCCGTGCTAGTATCTATTGCTTTTGGCTTTTTAATAATGGTGATTTGGACAAGGGTAAGAGGATTTCTCATGGTTGTTTTAATTTGCATTTCCCTGATGGTTAGTTATGTTGACCATTTTGTCTCATATCTTTCTTAGCCGTTTGTCTATCTTCCTTTGAAAAACTTCTGTTCATGTCTTTTGCCCACTTTGCAAGAAGGTTGTTAATTTTTCATGTTCATTTCTTTGAGTTGTTTGTAGATTTGGGATATTAGCCCTTGGTCAGATGTATAGTTGGAGAATATTTTTTTCTATGCTGTATATTGTATATTTACTCCATTCATTATTATTATTATTATTATTTTGCTGTGTAGAAGCATTTAAATTTAAATAAGTCTTATTTATTTATTTTTGTTGTTGCTCTATTTGCCTTTGGAGTCTTCTTCATTAATTTTTTTTTTTTTTTTTTTTTTTTTGCCTAGGCTATGTCTAGAATAATTTTTTCTATATTTTCTCCTAGAAATCTAACAGTTTTGTGACTTATATTTTAGTCTTTCATTCATTTTGAATTAACTTTTGCATATGACAAGAGTTAGGAGTCTTGTTTCATTGTTCTGTTTGTGGCTATTCAGTTTCCCAGCACTATTTGTAGAAAAGGACTTCCTTTCCCAGTGTATGTTTGTGTCTGCTTTATTAAATATCAGTTAGTTATGGGCAAATGTTTTTATTTCTTTCTCTACCCTGTTTCATTGGTTTGTGTGTCTGCTTTTTACCAACACTATGCAGTTTAGTTACTGTAGCCTTGTAGAATACCGTAAAGTCTGGTAATGCAATGCCTTCAGATTTTGTTTTTCCCAAGATTGCTTTGGCTGTTTAGGCCCTTTTTTGGTTCTGAATGAAGCACAGAACTACCTTTTCTAGATCTGCGGAATAGAACCTTGGTATTTTGATGGGAATTGCATTAACTATGTAAATCACTTTGGGAAGTATGTAAGGATATTTTAGCAATATTGATTTTGCTAATCCATAAACGTAAAATGCTTTTCGATTTTTGTGTCATCTATGAATTCTTTCCTAGTGTTTTGTACTTCCGTTTGTAGAGAGCTTCCATGTACTTGGTTAAGTATATTCCCAGGTATTTTATTATCTTTATGGTTATTATAAATGGGATTGAGTGCTTAATTGGAATTTCAGCTTGACTGTTACTAGAATATAGAAATATACTGTTTTGGCTCGGTGCCCGTAGCTCAGTGGTTACTGCGTCAGCCTAGATTTGCTCAATCAGATTTGCTCAATCAGATTTGCTCAATCAGAAGTAGAAAAGGAGGCGTTACAACTGACACCACAGAAGGGCAGGTCTCCCGTGAATATTACAAAAACTTCTATGCATGCAAACTATTAGATATGGAGGAAATGTTATTTCCCTAAAAGAGCGAATCTCCCATGCTTGACTCAGGAAGAAACAGAAATCCTGAGCAGATGAATAACAAGCAGTGAGATTTACATAGTTTTAAAATATCTGCCCCTCCCCTCCCAAAAAGAAAAAAAATCCCAGTCCAGAAAGATTCACAGCTGAGTTCTACCAGACTTACAAAGAATTGGAACCTAACCCATAGAAATTATTCCAAAACATCAAGGAGGAAATTAATCCTCCTAAACTCATTCTCTGAAGCTAGTATCATCTTTATAACAAAACCAGGAAAGGACACACGAGAAAAAGAAAACTACAAACTAATATCCATTAACATGGATTCAAAAATCCTCAACAGGGCCAGGCATGGTGGCTCAACATCTGTAATCCTAACACTCTGGGTTACCTGTTCTGTCGGTTCGTCCACGTGTCTGCCTTTATACCAGTACCCTGCTACTTTGGTTACTCCAGCCTTGTAGTGTGATTTGAAGTCTGGTGATGTGATGACTCCAGATTTTTTCTTTTTGTTTTGGATTGCTTTGGCTGTTTGAACTCTTTTGGAATTCCACATGAAATTTAGGATTGTTTTTTCCAGTTCAGTGAAAAAGGACATTGGTGTTTTAATAGGAATTGCACTGAATTTGTAAATCACTCAGGGCAGTATGGACATTTTAGCAATATTGATTCTTCTAATTCAACAGCATGGGACACTTTTCCATTTGTATGCATCATTGATAATTTCTTTGACTGGTGTTTTTAAGTTCTTATTGTAGAGAACCTCCTTGATTAACTATATTTCTAAGTATTTTGTTTTCCTTGCAGCTTCTGTAAATGGTATTGAGTTCTTGATTTGACTCTCAGATTAACCATTTTTTACCATACAGAAATGCCACTGATTTGTGTACATTAATTTTGTAACCTGAGATTTTAGTAAATTTATTTATCAATTCTAGGGGGGGTTGTGAGTTTCTAGGTGTGCAATCATATTAGTGGCAAAAAGAGATAGTTTGACCTCCTCATTTTGATGCCCATTATTTCTTTCTCTTGCCTGTTTGCTCTGGCTAGGACTACCAGTAACACATTGAATAGAAGTGGTGACAGTGGGCACCCTTGTCTTGTTCTGATTCTTAGTGGGGATGTCCCCATTCAGTGGGCTTGTCATTTGTCACTTATATTATTTTAACCTATGCTCCTTATGTGCCTCATTTGTAGAGGTTTTTTTAATCACACAACGGTGCTGAATTTTATCAAATGCTTTTTCTGCATCTATTGATATGGTCATATGGTTTTTATTTTTAATTCTGTTTAGATGGGGGTTATATTTATTGATTTATGGGTTTTGAATAATTCTTACATCTCTAGGAAGAAGCCCACTTGATCATATTGAATTATATTTTTGATGTGGTACTGAATTCAGTTTGCTCATATTTTTTTGAGGATTTTTATATCTACTTTTGTGTGGGACATTGGTCTTTCTTTCTTTCTTTCTTTCTTTCTTTCTTTCTTTCTTTCTTTCTTTCTTTCTTTCTTTTTCTATGTGTGTGTGCGTATCCTTCCATGGCTTTGGTGCAGGTGACACTGCTTCATAAAATGAGGTTTGAAGGGTTGCCCCCTTCTCAATATTATGGATCAGTTTCAGTAGGATAAGTACCAGTTCTAAACCTGGTAGATATGGCTGTGAATCCAGCTAGTCCTGGGATTTTGTTGTTGTTGTTGTTGTGAGAATTTTTATTACTCTTACCATCTCACTATTTGTTAATGTGTGCTCAGGATTTCTAATTCTTTCTGATTTAAGTTTGGGAGGTTGTGTATTTCCAAAATTTTACCCATTGACTCTGGATTTTCTAGTTTGTGTATAGAGGTTTTTGTAGCAGTCTCTGATGATGTTTTGTATTTATGTGCTCTCAGTTGAAATAACTTTTTTTAAATTTGTGATTGAACTTATTTAAATCCTTTTTCTCTTATTCTTGGTTAGTCTACTCTAGGTAGTGGTTTATCAAATGTTCACCTTTTGGAAGAACCCACTTTTCATTGCATTTACCCTTTGCATTGTCTTTTTTGGTTTTGATTTTGTTTACTTCTGCTCCAATCTTTGTTACTTCTTTTCTTATGCCAGTTTTTGATTTGGTCTTTTCTTCTATTTCTAGTTCCTTAAGGTGTCATGTCAGGATGCGAATTTGTGATCCTTCTGTATTTTTGAGGTAGCCAGTTGGTGATAAAAATGTCAACCTTAGCACTACTTTTGCTGTATCCCAGAAATTATGGTACCTTGTTTCACTTTTGTCATTCAATTTGAAAAATCCTTTTTATTTCCACATTGATTTCATCATTAATTCAAGTACAGTTCAGCAGCAGGTTGTTTTATTTCAATGCATTTTTATAGTTTTGAAAGTTCACGAATCTTAAAAATTCAAGAAGAAAAACTCTCTTAAAAAAAAAAAAAACTCTGTCAGACATTGGATTAGTCAAAAACATTATGACTTAGAACCCAAAAGCAAATATAATAACAACAAAAAATTTTAAAATGAGGCTTAATCAAGCTAAAAAGCTTCTGCAGAGCAAAGTAAGTAAACAACTTACAGAATGGGAGAAAATATTTTCAACCACCCAACAAAGGGCTAATATCAAGAATCTATAAAGAACTTGAACAAATCAATAAGAAAAAAAAAATAGCCTCATGAAAAAGTGGGCAAAAGGGATTAATAGGCTTTTTTAAAAGAATATGTACAAATGGCCAGCGAATATGTGAAAAGATGTTCAACATCTCTAATCATCAGAGCAATGCAAATTGCACCCAAAATGAAATATCACTTTACCCCTGTCAGAATGTTCATTATTAATGAATCAAAATAGCATACATGTTGTGTGGATGCAGTGAAAAGGAAATACTTATACGTGGTTGGGGGGAATCCAAATGAGTATAACCTTTATGGAAATTGGTATGGAAATTCCTCAAATAAATAAAAGTTGACTTACCATTCAATGCAGCAATCCCACCTCTGGATATATACCCAAAGGAAAAGATGAAAGATGTCATTATGTTAAAAAAAGACACCTGTGTCCAAATGTTTATTGCGGTGTAGCAATAAAACAATTCACAATTGCAAAGATATGGAATCAAGCTAAGTCACCATTAATTCATGAGTGGATAAATTACGTTTATGTACATATATGTGTGCGTCTCTGTGTGTGTACACACAGCATATACTACTACTCAGCTGATAAAAGGAATGAAATAATGCTTTTTGCAGCAACTTGTATGGAACTAGGGACCATTAATTATCCTATGTTAAGTATCTCAGGAATAGAAAAACAAATGCCACATGTCATACTTCTAAGTGGGAGCTATACTTGGAAGTATATATAGGTATGTATGGTCATAAAGTAGTATTGTGGACTTTTTAAACTAAGAAAGAAAGAGAATGGGAGAAAGGCTGAGGGATCAAAGATTACCTACCTTAAGATTCGGGAACTTTCAAAACTATAAGAATGCATTGGAATAAAACAACCTGCTGCTGAACTATACTTGAATCAATGATGAAATCAATATGGAAATAGTGATGCACACTATTCTGGTGATAGGTACAATAAAAACCCTGCCTCACTACTATACTAGTAACTAGCAACCCTTGTACTCCCACAAATTACTGAACTTAAAAATAAGAATTCATTATAAAAGGGTATTACCAGGTAACACTGACAGTGGGTTAGCATTCCCCTCGAACATAAAGTGATAGAATAATTTGAAAGATACTATAATTTAATTTTAGCTTCAGTGCAATTTGTAGCAGGGCTATTTATAGATAGAAAAATGGAGGCTTACAGGTAACTTACACATGAGGAAACTGAAGCACAGAGAGCATAAAGTCTGGTAAGAATTGATGACTTCAATGTATCCGGTGCCTTTTCTACCCCAACACTTAATCTGTTTTTTATACATGTAGGGCCTACAAAAATAAAATGAAGAGCTTTATGATATATGAACTATATCTTAATAAAATGTTATTTTAAAAAGTAAAACTTAAGGAAATCTTTGTGGCTCTGCCTTCAAAATGCACATAGAGCTTGGCAACTTCTCAGCCTCTCCTCGGCTCCTGTTTCACCTGCGCCATCAGTGTCTCACCTGTCTGACCCCCACTCCCACCACCATTCTCTTCTCAATACAACAGTCTGAGTAATTATTTAAAAGTCAGGTCGTTCCTGTGCTCAACTGTAATGGAGCTCTGGTCACTGAGAATAAAAGCCAAAGTCATTTTAAAGCCCCCCTGGGCATCGTGACCTTGCTGACCTCTCCTCCTGTAACTTTCTGCTCACTGACTCTGCGTGGCCACTTCAGCCTCCTGCCATCCCTAGTACTCAGCAAGCTCCTTCCAGCTGAGCGTGTTGACATGGGTGGTTTCTGTGCTTCAAGTGTCCTGGCTTCCGTTATGGCAGATGGGCAAGTTTTAGAGATCTGATATTCGGCATGGTTAACAGCATTAACAGCACTGTATTGTATGATTACAGTTTGTTAAGAGAGAGCTTAAATTTTCTTATTACAAAAGAAAGGTAACTATGTGAAGTGATTGATAGATGAATCAATCAGTTTAGCTGTTGTAATTGTTTCACACTGTGTGTGTGTACGGATACATCATACTGCACACTTTAAATATATACAATTTTTATAAATGCAATTTCAAAAACGGGAATATTCATCCCAATTTCTTCATAACTAATTTTCTTACCTCCAGTAAGTTTTTGCTCAAATGTCACTTTTTCATCAAGGCCTAACATGAATATTCTATTTAAAATAGCACCATGTCCAGGAGAACGATTATATAACTCCACGTGTAAGATCACACTTTACAGCATGTTATGTAATTTATGTATTAGTTTATCACTGTGTCTGTCCCTCTTCACAAGAGTGTCTATTCATGATGATGAGTTCTTTGTCCATGGCTAGTCCCCAGTCTTTCTGGTACATCAATAAATATTTGTTAAATAAAACAAATGAACTAAGGTTTGTTATCCAGGAATTCTTTAACTGAAGGTATGATAGCTATTCAGGGAGCCCGAAAATCTGTTATTTTATTCAAAACTTTGTGTTTAATAGTTGTTCCCTTTTTTTCTAGAACAAAAAGTCTTGTGTGTGTGTGTGTTTAAAATATGTGGGAACAAACAGACCACCCTGAAGGAAAAGGATCCTGGGATCTAGGAAGGTTGTGTCCTAAAAGAGATTAAATGTGTGTTTACCTGATGAATTTGTTTATAAAATTTAACCATAATAGGTGGTGCCTGCGGCTCAAAGGACTAGGGCACTGGCCCCATGTACCGGAGGTGGCAGGTTCAAACCTGGTCCCAGCCAAAAACTGCAAAAAAAAAAAAAAAAAAAAAAAAAAATTAACCACTAGAAGAGATTTTAGGCTTGAGATGCTAGATTTGTGACTGAGTTAAGAGATAATTTTATATACACACACGATTATATAGACATATACATGAAGCTTTAAAACATATATGTATATGTAGATACAAAATATAAAGATATGTATAGTAAGTAAAAAAGGTTATTGTTACCACCAAGTAGACAATTTTAAAATGCACATTAATCTAGAATTAGCGGTTTGTTTTTAAATAACATCAGTTTGAGGTGGCTGTGAGCTATGATACCATAGACTCTACCCAGGGCAACAGAGTAAGATTCTATCTTAAGGAAAAGAACATTTTTACTGGGATATAGCCGCACTCATTCATTTGCTTATTATCTAGGGTTATTTTCATACTACAGCAGCAAAGTCAAGTAGCTGTGATAGAAACTGTATGGCCCTCAAAGTTCAAAATATTACTTCTAGGCTTTTATGAAAGAGTTTGCCGAAAATAAATAAATAAATAATAAAGAAAAAATAAATAAATAAATAAATAACATCTGCATGATATAATAGTCCCGAGACTGAATATTGATAAAAAATAATTGTTTATTACTATAATAAAGATGGGAAAGGAAATGAGAGTTAAGTTGTGAATGATTCACAAGGGGAATAGTAAACAGAAACAAATAGGTGATATCTACATCTAAAACTCAGGAAATACAGTAGGACCGAGATTTTTGGATACATGAATGTAAGTGACAGGTGCCACTTTTTAAGAAAATGGGGAATGTAGCTCTAGGAATAGGAATCAGTGTTGGGAAAGGTCAGGAAACAGCTTTTATTTTTATAAAAAAGGATTTTATATGCTACATACATATAATTGAACTTAAAAATCAAATTTAAAAAGAGCAATATGTGTCCACTAATAATTCCAATTCAAAGGATTTGAACACGTACCATAGCATTGTATTAAGTGTGGTGTGAAATGCTAAATAGCATAGACCCTGTCCAGTCATCATTCCACAGAGTTCCCACAACAGTTCTCATATGCAGTATCTATTACACAGTTATAACAGCATTTTCATTACTGTTGCCTTTACTTAAAAGCAACTGCTTCCTAACCAGCCATCAGTCCTCTGAAGAAAGGTTATGTATCTTGTTCAGATAGTCCTTTCTTTTCCTCCCATATAGCAAATGCTCCATAAACGCTGTTTGAATGCTATTTGCAAATTCTATTACTTACTTATTTAACCTAACAGTGCTTCTGGGTTGCCTAAGAACATTTTTAAAAATATTATAGTCTTGTATTTACTTTCTGCATGGTACAACAGTGAGAATGTAATTTAGCTTTAGATACCAAGAATGTTTGCAATTTAAAATGCTCAACACACCATTGAGGTCCATTGAACTTGAGCCTGATGAGAGTCCTAAGAAGAACGCTGTGTGCCCCAGGATGCGTGTAAGAGTGAGAGTTATTTCAGATAGGGGGATCTGGTAGAGTCATCACCAAAGGGACACTTCCCATACTGTGTTCCAGTGAGATTTATCTTTGTGTTGGTGACTCTGGTCATTGTTGTTGAGCCTGTGGGTACCTAACGTATGGACTGTTAGATTTGGGACTAACTCCAAGGCTCTATTCAGAATATCACGGTTCTATTTTTTATGGGCTGCATATGATATTATTTTTATCTTTTTTTTTTTTTATCCAAATGTATTTCAATGGATCTTTCGGTATCCTCAAAACATATTATTAGTATTAGGATTATTTTGCTTTTTCTTACAGCTCAAGATTTTTTTTCTCCTGAAAATGCCAGAGAGAGCGTGGCTGGTGTATTAACAAGCTCTGGTCTTGGCTTTTCTCACTTCTCACTAGTGTTATAGCCTCTGGCATGAGCCATTAACTGCCTTGAGCTTGTATCTTCTCATATTAAATGACAAACATGATAAATTGACTATTTTATAGGGTTGTTATGAGTAGCTAATGAAGTAATGTTTGGAAAACCCAAACTAACTAAATTTTTACAGATCTCAGGGAATTTTTTTATGATTATTGTTTAAGAATTATTTGTATGTTTTGACAGTATGTTATTATTTATCCTTTAAAATTGGTTCCCCAGATGTAGTCTGTTGGGATGAGGCTTGTTCATGATTCCCACTGGAAATTACAAGCTAAAACTAAGACTTTGTTGATTCCATGCATATATTATTTATATTAATAAATATGAGTGTGAATGATCAAGATCAAAGTTAAGAAGGAAGATTGATAACATAACCAATGAATTAAAATGTCTTACAGTATGGGTTGGATACTATCTTTGTGAGAAATAAAAATGGGGAAAATGTGGAAAATGGCAGAATGAGGTTACTGGTGAGAAATTGAATTTTATATTTTTATATTTATAAAATTCAATAAAATTGTATTTTATTATTTCTCCAATTTTTAAAAATTTGGAGAAATAATTTTTGGGATAAAAACTTGAGACAGGGTACTTATACCATTAGACATAATGTCTCAGAATATTATAAATCTGTAAAGATATAATCTTGTAGGTATGATGAAAATTACTTTGGATGAAAATTTTATATTTATCTTTTTATAATGTTTGTGTACATTTAAAATGAAATGTAAAGATTCTGTTCCTTGTCATGATAAGATATGAAGCTTCTTAAACATAAAAGGGAATAGTTTATTTCCTTATAACCTATTAGAAAAAAGCCATGGCAAATGATTTAAAGCCAAAGGGGAGTATTTGTTTAAATTTCTAGTTTAAACACGTACATCATTAACAAAGTACTAACTTCAGACTCTCTTCCAAAAGCAAGAACACTCTCATTGTGAAGCTTTGACATTGAAAGAAAGCAGTTATCTGCTGTAGTCAGATATAATGACCTATTTTTCAACGGTCATTTTTTTATAACAATCATAAAAAGGGCATCTCCTGTCACAGCAAACTTTAGACAAGTCATTTTTTAAGGAACAATTTAGTTTTATGAACACACAGAATCACTTCTCTACGCATACACAATTCACTCAGGAGGGCTTACGGATAACATTATCCTATTTTTAAAAAGCAGATGTTGGATTGTGCTATTTTGAGATCACCTATTGTTAGGTGCTATACTTCCCTCTCTCCCCGAGAGTCTGCCATGATTACAGAGCTGGTTCCCCTTGATATCCCAGTGCCTTCTCCAGTGTACTAGAGTTCTCCAGAGGGACAGAAGGAATAGACAAATCTAGACAGAGAGAGAGAGGCAGACCAGCACATAGGTAAACAGGTGTAGATGCAGATACGTATAGACGTGCGAGTGAGGATTTCTTAGCGGAATTAGCTCACGTGATTTTAGAGCCTGAAAGTTCCCATGCAGTTCATCTGCAAGCCAAGAAATCAGTAAAGCTGGAGCTGAGACACTTTTCTTCTGCTTCCCTGTGCATTAAGAATTCAGAGAGAGAGAGAGAGAGATTTAAATCCAGCTGCTGCCCTTACGGATTAATCTAAATAGCAGATAGTTAGATTCAATTTGTAATAAGAATTTATATGCCATAAATGATTTCATACTTATTTGCATGTATTTTCCTCAAATTTGGCTTAGTTCAATTGGAAACAACAGCTGGATTTTCATGTTGGTATTTTCATCTGATAGTTTTGCAAACAGCAGTTCCAAAGTCTGGCCTTTCCCATCCGAGCAGGCTCAGCTGGCCGACTTCTCAGTGTTATTTCACACTTCATTTAAACTTGCTACAGTGATTTCACAGTGCCGGAGTGCCTGGATGAACTTAAACTATCATCAAATGGAAAAAAATTCAACAACCACAATTCCAAGTTTTTTTTGCTTTGTTCTTTTCATTTTAATTTCTGATATTGAAATCAGGACTCACTCAGAAATCTTAACTTTCAGGTGTGAAGGTCACAACATCCCTTAATCTCTGGAAAACAAAAAGAAAAAGATAATTTTATCAGCCACTTGACCTTTCCAGAAGCTTCTGAAAATCAAAATTGAGTGACTGTGTCAATAATTCTCACTACCTTTTTCGATAACATAGTGTAAATTTTTTTTGTGCAGTTTTCTGTGTAGTAACTGTGAGCACACAATGTCTGGCACACAACTGTTATTTCACACTTATGAATAAATGATTTTTCTGCTGGAGAAGTCAATTTTGTGGTCGAATACGCTTTGGCATTCTTTGTTTAAATTTTCTTGTTGTATTTTTGTGAGCTAAAATATGATTATGCCATAAATATTTTAATGTTTTATAACAAAAATGTTTCTAATACTTTTTGTGTGATCTGCTGTGAATATCCCTTCTTGAATTTATACTTTCATTCATTGACTGTTAATTGATTAAGTCTTCATGCTGCTGTGTCTAACATCTCAGACACAGGAGAGCTCAGTAAAGACCCACCTGGTAGACCGCCTGACTTGATGTGGGGTGATGTTTAACTGGCTGGGTCACTCTGTCTACCACGATCTTTAGCAGACTCGTACTTGTTTCAGAAAAATATTGATAACTCTCAAGAAAACATTGTCTAACTGGAGTTTCATAAAGACAACTAAGTTTGTTCATTTGTTATATCTGTTTTAGAAGGAGCAGACCCATGTTTAAGCATGATTCAATACAGCTAATCCTTTATTATACAGTTTTGATATAGGTTTTTTTGTTTGCTATTGTTATTGTTTCAAATAGAACTATTTGTCCTACTAACCTGAACTCACTAGACAACTTAGTGATCTTCTATAATGGTTTTTAAGATCCTTATTAATATTTTGCCTGAATCATTTATCTCTGTGGGCTATCTTACCTGAATTATCCTAATTACCATTTTTGTGCCATTAAAGCTATGTTTAGAACAAAATGATAGTCTTGCACATGTGCCATTTGAAAACCATGTGGCGCAAGAAATGCTTCTCTTCGTGAGACCTAAAAGCATAAGGTAATATTCTGAAGACAACACTCTCATTTTTTATTATTTCAACCTTCTACTTGGGGATTAATTTGCCTTTTACCAACCCAGAGTGTAGAGTAGATTCTGAGCCCACATGGCTTCTGAGTTTTGCTGCTTAGATAAATTCTTCCACTATGGAAGCTGGTAGAAGGTCAGCCTTTCAGAAATGTGCATGACTTACCTAGATTTCTCATTCTCCCTTCACAAGCTGGCCTTCATTTCCTGATTTCATGACTCTTCCTAACTCCAAGTGAACATCTAATCTGTCACATCTCTCAAACAACTTTCAACAATGTTGTGTCTGTGGGTCTTGTGAAGCTTTTTTACCTGAATAGATTTATTTTTTAGTGCTTTAACACACATGTTCAAAATAGTTCCACAGCTAGTTAACAATAATGAAGCCCTGGATATCTAAAATGGCATTTTAATCAAGAGGATCTCAGTACAAACACATGCTAAGTTTGTGTCTCCTGGTGCAGATCATTCGCTGTGTAGAAAATAAATAAATAAATACAATTTCTCATCAAGTTTAATGCATAATTTCAGATGACTGGAAGTATAATCCAAGTATTCTCATGTGAATGGAAAAAGAGATGGCAGAGACTTATCTTTTACCTTTTGGACAGGAACTTTACAGAGCAAAGGAAGCACACTTGTCGAAAGTATTGACTTGCTGGAAAATGCACCTGGTAATTTCCCCAAGTAGATGAAAATCTTCCCTTCTTACCAACAACAAATGTAGTCATATTTTTAATTCAGTATTTTAATAGTTGAAAAACTCTAGGAGCCTGAAAAATGCTTCTGGTTGACTAAAGGCTTTTAAATTAGAGGCGGCCTTTGAATCAGCCCCAGTTGTTTATTTAAAACTGACTAAAAACAAACAATTGAATGGCAGAAACTTATGTGCCACTGGGAGCCAATGTGATTCAACTGCTTGATAGTAAATAACTTGGCAATAACAATCTAATGGGACAAAACACAGTCAGTGATTTAAGTATTTATAGCACAGGGACAGAGATCCCATGATGGCAGAGAAACTGTGTCAGACTGACACCCCTGATAACAATTGTAAACTTGAGTCAAACATAGAAAATAAAAGAGAAAGCCTATTTGAAAGTCCTGGAAGATATCCAAGGAAAAGCAGAAACAAGAGGACTTGCAAAATATTGGAAAAAAAAAAAAAGGAAGACCCAACTGGATGGTCCATATTTAAACATACTTCTCTCCTCGGGGAACCTTGCCCGTCATTGAGGAATTAAGGAAACAAGGTTCAGGCAGAAAGTAACACTCTCGTTGGGCTGAGAAGTTAGAGAGTAGATTTAAGGTTTACAAGAGCAGTAAGAAATGGAGGGGAGAATTCATGAACCCACATCACCTTCTCCACCCGTGGAATCCATGTGTAGCTGGCTTCCGGTGGGAGCTGTAAAGTGGTTCTCTGATTTACAGGGTTATCCCCAGACAGGTAAACCTGTTTGCAAGTGAGACAATCTATTCATTCCTGCTTCTCCTCCATATGTCAGTCTCACTTTGATTTTTAACTTTAAATTTTCTTATGCAGGAGAGACTGCCTCTCCTCTCCTGCACTAGCAGAGTTCATTAGTGATTTGGGAGAAAATCCTGAGTCGAGGACCTTTCTGCCCTCACCTCAGGTAGGGGCCTTTTTCCTTCTAGGCCTCCCTCAGTGGCAGGGGGTTCTGTGATGACTTCTCAACTCTTTCCCACATGAGGCCAGCACGGTTCCTCCCTGGCCTGCAGCAAGCTAACCGCAAGGTCCCTTTCTTTGGGGGAGTCTACACCTCACTGGAATTTGTGCTTATTATTTTGTGTCCTCATTCTCCAAGGGCTTCAAGGAAAGCTATTACTTAGTAGTCTGTCTGGGTTTTTCTTGTTGGAAAGCGTTTCCAGCTTTGTACATTTTAGACAAAAATGGAGCACTTGCCTTTCATTAGATGGCATATTCCCAGAAGATGATGTTTCTTTTGATGCTACCTAAAAGGTAATGCTTTGAATAGTTATTGGTTAATTGTTTCTGATATATAGGAATATAATTTATACACACACACACACACACACACACACATATATATATATCACATTAAATTTGGTGATCTTGTTAAATTCATATATTCATTCTAATAGATTATTCTTTCAGTTTTCTAGGTACTCAATTACTAGCCTGCAAATTATTTCCTCTTCTCTAATCATCATAAATCTTTCCTATTTACCCGATCTTATAAAAATACAAGGACTTTTAGTGTGATGTCAAATATAAATAGTAACAATGAACTATTTTCAGCTTTCTGGAAAAGCTTTAAATATTTCATTCACCATTAAGTATAATTTTTTACTATATGAGGTCTGACAATTAAGTTGGTAAACTCATCCTAGAAAAAGTGCTAGACACCTCAGTGCTGAACATTACCATGGTCTCTTTCCACATACCGCTCTTGGGAAGCCATGCACTAATACCAGCACCTGGTCCACCCTTCAAAGCAACCATGGAACCCCTTTTTTTTGGAATGACCATCAGACATAGTGTATATGACCCACAAAATATATGCAATGACAATATGAATGCCACTCAGCGAGATTCTGCCACACATTGAAGCAAACACAACTGTGAGACCCTGATATACAGACTTCACTGATTTGTTTGTACAGTGCTGCCAACATAAGTGCATGGTGGCGAGGTCACAAGCTTAATTGTCAGACCTCATCTGATGACAAGTGCAATGGTCAGAAAAAGTTCCAAAAGTGCTCTGAATGGTATACTAAGTGCTGGCATTGGTGAATAGCTTCCCAAGGGGAGTACTTCAGAGGTGACCATATTAAGCAACGAGATGTATTTCTAGGATGACTTTGTGAACTTAATCATCATACATGGTAGAATTTCCTAAATATTCTTTATGAAATTAGAGAATTATCTTTTATTCCCAGTGTGATAAGATTTTTTTGATGAAGGAACATAGCTTTTCTGTACCTTATCAGATGACAATGTTTTTCATTTTTATTGGATTTACACGGAGAATGACATTAGATTTTAAGATGTTAAGGCAGCTTTGGATTTTGCGAAAAAAATCTACCTTGTCATTATTGTGTTAGTCTTTTTACACATTGCTAGAATCAGTCCTCAGTTTTTATAGGATGATTTTAAATTTCATAATCCATTTCTGTTACATATATAGGTGTATTCATATTTTCTATTTGTTTTAAGTCAGCTTACTGTTATTTTTCTGTAAATTTAAAAATTGTACCTAAATTATAAAATGTATTGGCATATAGCTAGTTAATATTATACACAAGTGTTTTGTATCACATATGCCCATAGATAGATAAATAAATTAAATTCCTTTCCAATATTGTTTGCTAGATCTCCGTATATCTCTCCTTTCCTTCACTTCTTTATACCTCTCCCCTTTCCTTAGGCTGTTTACTCTATTTTCTTTTAGATTAGCCTTGCCAGAAATGTATCAAATACATTAATTTAAAAAAATAAAAACATTTTGCACTTGTTCTTTTCCATATTGCGTATTGATTTTTCTACTTCACTAATTTCTACTATTATCTTTATTGGGGTAATCTGCCTTTTTAAAATAAACTCTTGTGATGTACACATAGATCATTCATTTTTCAGCCTTTATTCTGTTATAATTATGCAGCCAAGGCTACACATTTTCCTTTCAACTCCATTTAGTTGCTTGCATCTACATATTTAATACTTTTTTCATAATTATTTGTTAAATATTTTCTAACTTCCATTTGATTGTCTCTTAAAAGCCAGGATTCCTTAGATGTGCTCTTCTTAGTATCTAAATATTTGCTGTTTAAAAATAGCTTTTTGGTTTTTTTTCTATGAAATAATCTCCAAATTGTTATATTTCTCTCAAATTTTTGAGAATTGCTTTGCCGACCATCACATGGAAGGTTTTGGTAAACGTTGTTTGTGCTCTTAAAAATAATGCATGTTCCCCACTATCCAATTTCAACTGGGACAAGTTGATAAATAGCAATGTTCACGTTTTAAATATCATTTCTTGCTTTCCTTTTTCTAATTGAACTCCCCGTTATTGAAAAAGGTGGATTTAAAATCCCTTGATATAACTATACATTTACCTATTTCTCCTTTAGTTAATAGTTCTGTCAAATTTTACATATTTTAGTATTTGCAAATTATAACATAATTGAGGCTTTTTCATTATGTGCATAATAATTAACATTTGAGTAATAAAATAATGAGAATTAATCATTGGCTTCAGCAATACGGCACTGTTAGTGAGGCGACTTTACCAAAATTAGTTTTATTAGGTTAGTGAGAATTATTTCAAGAGAGAATGGAAACAAATCTATGGAGACAGAAGTTATAAATAGCTATATTCAAAGATTTGCTTTTTATTATTTTATTTTATTTGAGACAGGGTCTCATGCTTTTGCCCAGGCTAGAGTGCCATCATAGTTCACTGTAGCCTCACACTCCTAGGCTCAAGTAATCCACCTGTGCCTGGCTAATTTTTCTATTTTTTGTAGTGATGACGTCTCACTCTTGCTCAGGCTGCTCTTGAACTCCTGGAGCTCAAGTGGTCCTCGTGCCTCTGTCTCCTGTAGTTACTAGGATCATAGGCATGAGCTACTGCACCTGGCCCGCCTAACTGTATTAAACACTGCTTTGCCTACAGTGAAGACACACTCCACAGACACACCCCCTCCCTTTCATGGAGGGACTTTTTGTTCTGCCTGCCTTTATCAGTAGGCTGCCTTTAGCTGTCAGCCTTATATGGGCTCTGCTTTAGCGATAGGTAATGCCTGTGCTAGCCCAAGGTCATGGAAAGGTAGCCCATAGCAAATGACTTGTTAATGAGTGTATGTGTGGGAGGAGGAGGGCAGATAAAGGCCCTGCACATTGACCTAAAATGCCAAAGTGGGAAAACTATGTTGGGCTACTTTAACTCCAGAGCTCCCCAATAGGTTCTGTTAAGGCTGTCCTTTGGGCTTACAGCACAGCTCAACTCCTCCCTCTGCCACATGCCTCTTCTGTCCCTTCCCTTCCACAATCATTGATAGAAGTAACACTCCCTTATATACATCCCATACACCAAACTCCAACTCATTCATTTTCCTCTGGCACTTGACACTAGGAGTGGTCTAAGAAGCAAGCAAGATGGGAATTTGGAGCTGGATCATTCATCACTCATTTGGTCAAAAGAATGCCCTTACTGATGATAGGATGCTCAGACAGCTCTTTACTGCAAGTAGCCCTGCAATTATTCAAACTTCCACAAGTGGTGAACTGGGGTGGCATACCAGTGGGAGGAAGTATCCTAGCAGATTTGATGTATCAGACACTTGGGAAATGTGGATACAATAAATACAAGGACAGTAGAATTCTTTGGCTAAGGCTAAACTGGAGTAGAATATCTAACTAGAAATTTCCAGTAAGCACTTGTATAAAACTTCAGGAAAAATGTCAGAACTGGAGGTAAAGATATAATAATGTGAATGTCAGTCACAAGGTTAGCTAAGATATGCCATTTACTTCATTTTTCTGCATTTAAATTTACTTTCTGACCCTGAACCTCCATGAACCTCCTTGCACCTCCTGGGCTGATAGGAAAACTGAACTCAGATATTCTTGGGTATGCCCTTCATTCTGGAGTATACTATAATTTCAGCATCTTTACATAGTGCCAGGGCAAGGCAGGGAACTAATACAGTTCCCACTGGGCATTTATTGACCTATACTCATGGTCACCCCAATTCTGGTCACTTTCTGATGCTTTTATGCCAGTTTAGTATCTAGGGATCTTTTATAGACTGCCTGTGTCCCATCAGCCTAGGTGCTCCAAGATCCATTTCCCTCTGGCTATTTGCTTAGTCTCTGTGGTCTCCTCAGTAGTACTAGCTAATGTACCAACATCTCAGCTCTGGACCTCACAGATGTTCTTTTCATGCCCCATATCCCAGTCCAAGAGAACATCATTTTAGTCTGATGTAGATCTTCTTTCATGTTTCCTTAGAAACACATCATTTATGCCTAAGAAATTTCTTTTCCCTTTCTTTAAACTTACCTTTAAATTTTCCTAAGGGCTTATACTTTTAGAATTCAAAAGTCAAGAACTGAGGGCAATTTCCTTTTTCATTCTGCTGCATACCTCCTCCAAGGCAATGATCACAGGATGGGGGAAATACAGAGATGAAAACCCCATAGATTCCTATCTCAAAATAGTTTCCAGACACACAGATTTGATCATAAGCTGAACAAAGGCGAAGTCAAGAAGATCAATGAAATATTTATTATTCTATTACATTGAAATTCAGTGATTAGTCTTGCATTTTAAATTGTACTTCTGCCACTAAACTTTGCAAACTATTTCAACCCATGGTGATTTTTCTTCTGAATTCACAAGAACTAACTTCCCACTATTTTCATCTTTTGGAAATAATTATGTTCTTTGTTATTACTTATTTTCTTCTTCAAATGTACTGAGGTTTTCTCCATAATTTTTCCTTTCTCTTCTTTTCCCTTCCTCTCTCTCTCTCTCTCTCTCTCTCTTTCTTTCTTTCCACAGAGTTTCACTTTGTTGCCCTCAGCAGAGTGTTGTGGAGTCAGCTCACAACAACTTCAAACTCTTTGGCCCAAGCTATTTTCTTGTCCCAGCCCAATAGTTGGGACTACAGGTGCCCGCCAGAATGCCCAGCTATTTTTAGAGACAGGGTCTCACACTAGTTCAGGTTGGTCTCAAACTCCTGAGCTCATGCAATCCACCCACCTCAACCTTCCAGAGTGCTAGGATTACAGGCGTGAGCCACTATGCCTGGCTTTCCATAATTTTTTAAATTGCAAATTAATATATTATTCATTATAAAGAACTTGGGGATTTAATTTTATGCATGACAGGCAAGTTGTTTAAACTAATACTCATATTGAAAAAAAATTGAATAAAATATATTGCTTAACTTCTCTAAGAGCACTGAAGAACTGATAAGATAATAAGGAACCACCAGATCAAAATCCAAGAGAAAGCTGAAATCCACAGAGAGAAGCTGCAATACAAAAACCACTCTGGCCTGAGAGTTTTGTCACTCCTGTAAAATTTGAATTTGGTTTTGGCAAGGGTGGTGGGAACAGATGTCAAATCCCAAGTGGAAAGGGAGCGTCTAGTAAATTTTCCCAAGTTAAATTGAGGCCTCCAAATGTTACAGCCTCAGGGTACAGGTAAAACATATAAATATGTTCTAACTTCCACTTCCAGAGTACTGCAAAGAACATTGCTTTGGTGCTGAAAAGAGAGAGAAGGATTAAAATTTTCTCCAAGAATTTGTGACTACACATTGTACTCTCCCATGGATATAAAGTCTGGATTTAAACACTTGGTGATATAGAGAATCTCAAGCCATTAACTTGATTTGAGATGGTCCTAAACTGGAGCCTATGAGGAGAAAACACAAATACTCTCTTGAGAAGGAACTATGATAGGTTGAATAATATCCATCCCACAAAAATATGTCCACGTCCTAATCCCCCGGCATCTGGGAATACGTTACCTTGCTTGGCAAAAGTTACACTACAGATGTTGATTATGTAAAGAAGTGGTTCTCAACCTATGGGTTGTGACCCACAGGAACTGTTTTAAAGGGCCGTGGCATTGGGAAGGTTGAGAACCACTGATAAAGGATCTTGAGATGTACAGATAATCTTGAATTAGCCAGAAAAGTGCAAAGTAATCACAAGGGGCCTTATAAGAGGGAGAATCACAATCAGAAGTAGGGGAACAGAAGTTGAACAATGAGAGGAATGGACCAAGAATGAAGGCATCCTCTCCAAGCTGAAAAAGGCAAGGAAACAGATTCTCCCCGGAGTTCTCTGAATGAATGCAATCCTGCAAACCCCTACAGACTTTAGAACTGTAGCAGAATAAATATGCATTGTTTTAAGGCACTAAGTTTGTGGTCATTTATTTTAGCAGCAATAGGAAACATATACATTACATTACTGTACAGGCCTCATAGAATGCCCACAAATAATTGCCACAAACAATGAGCTATACACAGCCAAAACAGCAATCATTAAAAAAGGGAAGGCAGAATGAATGAAACCAGCAGAAACAACAGAAGAAACAGATGCATAAATATTCAGATACAAGAATTATCATACACAAATTTGGAAACCCTCTATGCCTAATATGCTTAAAGAAATAAAAGATAAGTTGAATGTTTTTGTAGGGAATAGGTATAGAACAGAACCAAAATGACCAATTAGAAACTTACAAAAATTAAAAAAAAAAAAAACATAATAACCACAAAGCAAAATGTGATGGATGTGTTTATCAGATCAGAGCTAGCTTAAGAAAGAATAAATTAATCAAAAGTAAGTTAGGAGAAAGTATCCAGAACGCAGCATATAAAACAAAAAGACAAAATATGAAAGAAAAGTTTAAAAACATGGAAATAGATTGACAAAGTCTAATATTTGTCAGAATTCCATTAGGAATGTAAAGGGAGAAGGGACAGAGGCAATACAATATTTGGAAAGATCATGGCTAAGAATCTTCCAAAACTGATGAAAGATAACAACCCACAGATACAAATAGAATAAATTGGATAAATAAAAAGAAATCACAATCTAGATACATCATAATAAAAATACAGAATACCAAACATAAAGTCGTAAAGGCAATCAAATGGAAAATATCACCTTCAAAAACATTACTGTTATATTTATGATATATTTTCAATGGTAACAGTGGGGAGGGGGAAGAAAGAAGGAAGGAGTGGGAATTGGTGTTCTCACCTAATGGGCACAATGTAAGGGTATATGGCATACCTCTTGGGTGAGGGGCACAACTAAAATAGAGACCTTACCTAATAAACCCAAACATTGTAACCTAATCATTTGTACCCTTGTATTAATCTGACATTAAAAAAAAAAAAAAATAGTAAAATGGAAGCCAGAATACAGTAAAAATGTCTGCAACAGTTCTTAAAGGAGATAATTGCTAACCTTGACTTCTAGGTACTACGAGAACATTTTTTTGAGACAGATGTCAAAGTAAAAATTTTGGGGAGACAAAAACTGAGAGAATGCAGAACATGCTGATGAAAATGCTAAAGGATACACTGCAAGCAAAAGGAAAGTAACCTCAAAATAGAAGAGCTGAGATGCAAAAAAGAATAAAGAACAAAAACGCTATTTATACGTGGGTGAGTCTAAATAAGCAATGATTTAAAATATTAACAATGTTTTCTGAGATAAAGTTGCAGCATAGAATTAAAATACTCAACAACATATAAGTGACAGTAGGGGGAAATGACCTTAATGTGACCTAGGAAACTTATATTATGGTGAAGGAAAATAAAGGTATTTACTAACTTTATACTTTGATAAGTATGAATTTTTAAATTTCTAGCATTACCACAAAAAAGAAGTCTAAGGTATAACTGCCAAATTAGAAAAGAAATAATATTTCAAAAAGAAAGCAAGAAAGGGGAGAAAAAGAAACATAGAAAAAGTGAGACAAGTATAAATCATAACATGAGATAATAGATTTAAACCCAATGTGTCAATAATTGTATTAATATAGACTTAATACTCTAGGAAAAAAAACATAGATTCAGACTGGGCAAAATAACAAAATAAAACTATATGGTGTTTGCGCAATACACATCTAAAACAATAAGATTCATATAAAAGATTGGGAAAGGATATGCCATACAAATATTAAACTTTCCTCCGACTTAATTTAGCTGTAACTAAAAGAAATAACTAAATACAAAGGTAGCAAGCACTGTTTGTGAAATTTCTTTCTGCAATAGATCCTTGGTCTCCAAGATTCAAAGAATGAACCCATGGACCAGAGATCAGTGATAAGATAGGACTTATCAGAATGGAAGACAGAAGAAATAAAAAGCACCAGAGCTTCTGGCAGAGGGAAAGATCCAAGTGGGAAGTTTCCAGGTGGGTCTTTTGTCTAGGGGTATAAGGTCTTGAGAATTATACTTGGCTGGGATTTGTTAGATGGAAGACACCTTTTCAATGGTGATGAGTGTATTAACAAATGAATGCAGTTCCTCCAGCTCCAGGGAAAATGGCAGGGCACCCACTTCAGAAGAGGCCCAACTGGCTTACAAGAAATTGCCCAGGCCTAGGAAACTTACATGAAATTGTGCAGGCCTAGGAAAAGGGAGTCCCTGTCCAGCCCTAGATGGGGAAACCCTTTATCAATTCTCCCTCTTTGAGTAGAAACTCTAACTACTGTTAGAGAAAAAGAGCATCAACTCGATATTAACTGCTTCTGGCTTGATCTGCAATGATAAAAGGAGGCAATTAGAGGTTTTAGCAGGGAGGGCAAGCCAGGGGTTCACCATAGAATCAGGTCTTGGACTGGAACTGTTTTTATTGTTTGTGGCCTGATGATGTCATGTCTAGAAGACATCAATCTGATTAGCATATTAAAAGGCAATGTTAGAAGAGTGAGAGGAGGGGGTTAATTACAGTGTCATTGGTGTCAGGTTGGAAATAACAAAATCAGTGATTTCAAAAGAAAACTACATTAGTGTGGTGCCTGTGGCTCAAAGGAGTAGGGTGCCAGCCCCTTATACCGGAGGTGGCAGGTTCAAACCCAGCCCTGGCCCAAAATGGCAAAATAATAATAATAATAATATAATAAAAATAAATTTAAAAAAAAAAAGAAAACTACATTAGCACTTTCCTTGCTGGTTTCTAAATAACTTCAAATTTTCTTTAGGCTCAGAAGTGTAGGTAGACTGTGGTTGATTTTCCTCCTGGTGTACTTCTGTAGGAAGTGGTGGGTTCCAGGATTTTACTCATGAATGATGTATCCAGGAATCTATTTCTATAATTTTAACAGTTGCAGAAGACAAGCTTACTGGGAAAGAACCCTCTCAAGTTGAGGTCAAGGAAGGTAAATTAGAGGGAAGAATTTTGATCATAACTGGATCTCCAAGGAGAGAAACATGTGAAAATGTAGTTGTGAGGGTTTTAAGGATTTGTCAAAATTTAGCCAAAGCAGTAATATGTTTTCCTAATTCTGTAGTTTCTTGAACTAATAAATTAATAAGGGCTTTCCATGTAATAACTCCAATGGGCTACAGTTGAGTCTTTGAGGTAAATTTCTTATTCTAAGGAGAACAATGGAGAGTAATTTAGTCCAAGGGAGATGAGTCTTCCGAGTTTTCATAACTATCCTTTGATTTTATCGTTCAGTTTTTTTTCTACCTTCCACAGGCTTGGGGCCTCAAAGTGTAGATGGGTCATTGCCTATAGCTCAGCACCAGCCCCATATACCGAGGGTGGCAGGTTCAAACCTGGCCCCAGCCAAACTGCAACAAAAAAATAGCGGGACAGTGTGGCAGGTGCCTGTAGTCCCAGTTACTCGGGAGGCTGAGGCAAGAGAATCAACTAAGCTCAAGAGCTGGAGGTTGCTGTGAGCTACCGAGGGCAACAAAGTGAGACTCTGTCTCTAAAAAAGAAAAAAAAGAAAAAAAAAGAACAGTGGAGATGGTATTTTACGCCTAGGGCTTTAGATATTCCCTGTGTAACAGCTGCTTTGAAGGCAGGCCTATTATCACTTTGTAAACTCAGTGGGAGTCTAAACCTGGGAATAATTTCACATACTAAAACCTTTACAACTTCCTCAGGAAAGAAGGCTTCAACCCAATTAGTAAAAGTATCCACAAATACTAGCAAACATTGTATACCCTAAGGGAGATGAGTAAAATCCACTTGCCAATCTTCACCTGGATATTTACCTTGTCATTGTGGATTTGAAGGATTGTTTCCCTGACATTCTTCATAAGCCCTTATTATCTGTTTTATGGTTTTAAATAAGTTTTTTCCATTAAGGAAAGCTTTAGCCATTTGATAGGTACTCTCAGTGCCAAAATGAAAAGACTGATGTAAAGTTTTAAATATTTTCCATTGACTTGCAGCAGGTAATAGCAAAAGTCTGCTTTCACTTTGTAGCCAGCCTGACAGAAGTAGTAAATAATCTCTGGGGAAAGCCCATTCTTTTTCCTTTGGGGTATATTGAGATGCACGATTCTCAAGTTATCCTTCCCAAATGAGGGGTGCCACAGGGGAACTTTTCCTTTCTGTGCAGCCATTTTAGCCTCTTTATCGGCAAGCCAGTTACCCTCAGAAATATCATCTACAGTTTTTTGGTGTCCCTTACAACGGATAATTGCTACCTCCCATGGAGCATAAACAACTTGTAATAACCTATTTCAGGATGATATTTTATGGGGGAGTCATTGGAATAGGTATAGTCCATTAGGTATAGTCTTTCCTGCCAAATGGCAGCATATAAATGAGGAAAGCATATTTTGAGTCATTGACTCATTTCTAAAGTGCCAGTTAAAGCTATTAGCTCAGCTAATTGTGTGCTGGTTCCTGAGAACCAGTGGAGGGATCCACTCTCAATTATAGCATGCTGGGTAACTACCGCATAGCCTGATTTGTAAGTTCCTTGTTCTGTGAAAGAACTTCCATCTATATACAAAACCATGTCACAATTAGGTAGGGGAGTTTCTTGTAAGTCTTCTCTAGCTGCATAGGTCTGTGCTATAATTTGTTGGCAATCATGTCCCATTTCCTGGGAATCAGGGAGGAAAGTGGCAGGATTCAAAGTGGCCCAGGTGTGTAATTGTAGCACTGGCCCTTCTTGTAACAAAGCTTGGTATTTAAGGAGTCAGTTGTCGGACCGCTAAAGATTGCCTTTTGAATTTAAAAGTCCAGTAAGGTAATGAGAAGGATAAATGATTAGGTCTCTTCCCATAGTTATCTGAATTGCCTCAAGAGTTAAGAGGTAGCTGCTACAACTCATAGGCAGTGTAGCCATCCCTTGGCCACAGTGTCATTTTCTTTACTAAGATAAGCCATAGGTTGTAAAATAGGAACCTGGAGTTGAGTCAAGACTCCTAGGGCAATTACAGTCTGCTCTGTAACATACAGATTAAATTGTTGTCCAGTAGGAAGACTTAAAGGAGAGGCCTGAATAAGAGCATTTTTCAACTTTTGGAATGCCTTATTTGTTTTTGGTTTCCATTCTATAGAGTGACCAGGCATTCTTTGGGAGTCTTTTTTTTTTTTTTTTTTTTTTTTTTTTTTGGTATAGAGTCTCACTTTTTCACCCTTGGTAGTGTGCGGTGGCATCAAATCTCACAGCAACCACAAAATCTTGGGCTTAAGCAATTCTCTTGCCTCAGCCTCCCAAGTAGCTGGGACTACCCATGCCCACCACTATGCCTGGCTATTTTTTGTTGCACTTGTCATTGTTGTTCAGCTGGCCCAGGCCAGGCTCGAATCCACCAACTTCTGTGTATGTGGCTGGCGCCATAACCAACGTACATGGGCACTGAGCCTGGGGGCATTTTTAATTAAAGAATAAAGTGGTCTGGCTATTTTACTATATACAGGATCCCAGGGTCTGCAAAGCCTGTAATTCCTAACAAGTCTTGAAGCCGTCTGGGAGTTTGAGGTTTAGGGTGAGCCAATATTGGTTCTATTCTTTCTTTGCCCAAGGCTCTCCTCCCCTGTGAAAGTTGGAGACCCAGGCACACATAATTAGAATTTAGCCTTGGAAACTTTATACCCACAATTACCCAGAAATTTCAATAGAGCTTGGGTAGCTTAGTAGCATTCCTCTGAATCTGGTGCTCCCAAAAGAATGTTGTCTACATATTGAATAAGTGTCACTGTGGGATATCAGAAATGACTAAAGTCTTGGGCAAAGGCTTATCCAAACAAGTGAGGGCTGTCCCTAAATCCCTGAGGCAACATAGTCCATGTAAGCTGGGTGTGGGAGTCAGAGAGGTCTTCAAGGGTTTTAGGAATTCTTATGAAGAGGAATGGAGAAAAGGGGCATCTTTTAAGTCTAGGACTGTGAAACAGACAACTTTTTCAGGGATCTGAGATAATAAAGTATATGGATTGGTAACTATAGGATGGAGAGGAATGACTGCTTCATTTATAATGTGGAGGTCTTATAGTCTCCAAGTCCTGTTTGGCTTTGGCACTCCTAGAATAGGAGTGTCACACGCACTGTTGCAAGGTCTTAATAATTTCTGTTGCTCTAAATTCTATATTATGGGTATTAGCCCAGTATTAGAGGATATTGTTTCTGACTGGCATAGATGGTGGGATTTTTTAACTTAATTTGGACCAATTGAGCATATTTTGTTCTTCCCACCTGTTCCCCGGTAGCCCATACTTCTAGGTTAATTTCTGTCTCTAATATGATAAGGCATAATATAGGATCTTGTTTCATAGTCCCATACAAATGGTTGTTTCTTCTTTAGTTAGTATGTTGCTTCCTAAAAGGGGAATAGGACTTTCAGGCATGGTTAGTAAGGTATAAAAGAATAGCAAGTCTAAAGGCTGAAAGAATTTGGTAACTGGCTCGGCACCTGTAGCTCAAGCGGCTAGGGTCCAGCCACATACACCAGAGCTGGCGGGCTTGAATCTAGCCAGGGCCCACCAAACAACAATGACAACTATAAACAAAAAATAGCCGGGCATTGTGGTGGGCACCTGCAGTCCCAGTTACTTGGGAGGTTGAGGCAAGAGGATCACTTAAGCCCAAGAGTTTGAGGTTGCTGTGAGCTGTGACACCATGGTACTCTACTCAGGACGACAGCTTGAGACTCTGTCTCAAAAAAAAAAAAAAAAAAAAAATTGGTAACTGGCTTTCCAGACACCCCCCATACAGTTACAGATTTGGAGAAATGAAGATCAGGGTTATAAAGGAGTAAAGAAAAGTTGAGTCTAGTGTCCAGGAGATAGTCTATCTCCTGGCCCTCCACTATGAGGCAGACCTGAGGCTTTTGAGGGGTGATGAAATAAGCTGGAGCCATGAGAAACTGCCCGGGGTGGCCTCAGTGGCTGATGGGGTCATTGTCCCAGGAGACCTTTGCTTCTGGTGACAGGCTACCCTCCACCGATAACCCTTACATCCTGGACAGGGGCCCGGCGGCTTGCCTGGCAGGCAGTGCTGCCTGGAGCAATTTTTCTTAAAGTGGCCAGTCTGACCACATTGGAAGCACTTTTTCTTAGTTCGTCTGGCTCCAATCTGCTCTTGGACGGTATCTGCCTGTTGGAGTGCCATTACTAGTGCCCTTTCCCCCCCTTCTTTCTTTTTTCTTCTCTTCCTCCTGATCTAGATTATAAAATACTGCTGTGGCATTTTAAGAAGGTTCTCCAGGTTGTGATCAGGGCCTACAGCCAATTTATGGGGTTTTCTTCTAATGTCTGGGGCCGTTCAAATGATAAATTTATCTTTAAAATAGTTAGGCCCTCTGAGGAGTCAGGTGTCAACTGATGGTTTTCTCATCACCATCCTAAGGCATTCAAGAAAGGCTGAGATGGACTTTCATTTTGCTCCTGGTAAATAGTAGATAACTTAGAATAATTCATAAGCATTTTCCTGGATCAACGTAAACCTTCCAGAATACATGTTAAAAAATGTTTACGCCATCAGTCACTTCTTTCTCAGGGTCCAATTCAGAACCATCAAAGGGACCTGCTTGTCTTCCCATGGATTATTTGCCCCTTTCTCCAGAGGGCAGACTGCTATGAGTATAAGACACGAACCACAAATCACCCTACTTTCTAGCCTCATCTAAGACTTCATTCTTCTCTTTCAAAGCTAAAGTTTGGTCTAGTAGTAGCATTACATCTCTCCAAGAGAGGTCAAACCTTTGTCCTAATCCTTGGAGAACATCTATGTACTTATCTGGGTCATCAGAAAATTTTCCTAAATCAACCTAAATGTGTTTTAAATCAGCCAGAGGAAATGGAATGAATATTCATGCATTTTCCCTTTCATCTGCATCTTGACCCAGGGACACAAAGAAGGAGACAGTTGCTCTCTGAGGGTGTCAGTGGGACCACTCCTGGAATAGATTCCTTCTTGGGTTTTTCTAAAGGCACTGAGGAAGTTACAGAATGAGTGAATTACTAGTTTGAAATAGGTGGTGACAGCATCTCTCTGAGGAATCCTAGCTACTTGGGGAAATTACTACAGCCAGGAAAGCTGGCTCTATTTGACATGTTTTACACAGCTGGGGGTTGTCTCTGAGAAAAAAAAAAAAAAGAAAGAAAGCTTGTACATGGGGCAGGTCAAACCACTTCCCCTCTTGTTTACACAAAATTCTAACTGAAAAATGGTATCATAATTTAGGGTACCCTCTGGTGGCCACTGTTCACCACTGGAGAATCGATCCTGAGGCCGGGCCTGGGTGCAGAAGAAAACCATACATTCTTTCTTCAGCATCTTGGAATCAAATATGTCCCAGTGCTTTAGAATATAGCCCAGAGGGGTGTTCTCTTGGCAAGAGAATATGTTACCCATCTGTGGGAAAGAATAAATGTCTAGCATCTTAATCAATCCCACCCTCCGTTCCTGGGTTGTCAAAGCCTCCTTTGACCAGCCCAAGAAGACTTCCAGCCAAACAATAGGAAACATTCTTCTGATGCTTGGGGAAGAATTCCTTCCGAGCAGGACCTCCCCAGCCCACATGCTTATCTGAATTTAGCCACAATTACCAGTGTAGTGCTTTGTACCTGTGAGCTCTCCCGTGCTTATTGCAGCTGGCTGCACAGACCAAAATATCAGGTATCTGGGAGCCATAGTTCCAAACCTAGAGCAGTCTCACCTGATGAAAGTTCTGCCCATTTTTGTGCCTGCCATTGGATGTATACCTGTCAATCAAAGTGGCTATGAGCCCTGCCCTGGAGAAAATGGTTGGTAGTATTGGCAAGTATAACCTTTAAGTTTGAATTTAAAAATTTTACAAGCTTTTTTCTAAATTCCCAATTGCAAAGGAAAATAGACTTTTTTTTTTTTTTTTTTTTTTTTTTTTATCATGCAGAAGTCTTAAATTCTGTTTTCTGCCCTTCTTTCTTCCCGAAAAGTTAGCAAGGCAACAACAGTCAAACTCACCAAAACATTCAGGGTTGAGAAAAATGAGTTTGAGGGACATTTTCAATTTTTTATATTAGAATTATGGAATGTAGATGTCTTGGCACAATAACTGGGAGAATGCCAGGAAGGCTGTGTTGACCAGTGTGATGAAAATATGTCAGTCCATGAAGCTAGTGTATGATGCCCCATGATCATATCAATGTACACAGCTATGATTTAATTAAAAAAAAAAAAAGAATTAGCTACAACTAGCTGAAGTCTTAGAAAAACCTGGCATGCCTTTGAACTTGTCTATTTGTACCAATAGACCAGAAAAAAAAATAGGGTGCCCAGAATTATTTTCTTTGCCTTTATTTTTAAAGTTTTTTTTTGTTGTTGTTGTTTGTTTTTGAAGAAGAGACTTCAGGGGCTGACTTTTTAGTCCCTCTTTCTTTTTCTTTCTCTCTCTCTCTATTTTTTTTTTAGAGACAGAATCTCACTTTTGTTGCCTTCAGCAGAGTGTCATGGCGTCACAACTCACAGCAACCTCCAGGCTTAGGCGATTCTCTTGCCTCAGCCTCCCAAGTAGTGGGACTACAGGTGTCCGCCACAAAGTCCCGCTATTTTTTTGTTGTTGCAGTTTGGCGGGGGCCAGGTTTGAACCCACCACCCTCGGGATCTGGGGCCGGCACCCTACTCACTGAGCCATAGGCACCATCCTTCATTTCTTTTTCTGTTTTTGTTTTTTTTTTCTTTTGAGACAGAGTCTTACTTTGTCACCCTTAGTAGAGGCTGTGGCATCATAGCTAACAGCAAACTCAAACTTCCAGGCTGAAGTGATCCTCTTGCCTCAGCCTCCCCAGTAGCTGGGACTACTACTGCTAGGAATGTTTCGGAGGAGGAGAAAGGCCTGGATGTAGGGAATCTCCAACCATTTGCCTAATCTCTGACAGGAATTATTGAAATCAGTGAGGACTGAGAGATCCAATGTGCCATTTTCAGGCCATTATGAGCCATTGTCTAGTTTGTACATAGGCCAAGCAGTATTACAGAAAAAGATGAGGTGTTTAGGTTTACGGTCAGGATAGAGCCATAGCGGCTTGACGTGGGTTAAAAGGCAGGTTAAAGGTGAAGAAGGGGGAATCTGTGATTCAGTGGTTCCCATATCAGAAAAAATATCAGGTAAAAAATAAATGAGGCTAAAGCAAGAATCTAAAGAGAACTTGCGAGTAAGAGGAGGAATGAGGTGACTGAGGTTGGGTTCAGGGAGGTTACCAGGCCTCTGCATGTGACCTTTAACCAGCCAGAGAAAAGTGGCCCAGGCTCATCAGAGGGTATCCCCACACATAAGGCACTGGATGGGTGAGTCTAACTTGCCGGATTTAGGCACAGATCACCGGAATTTTTCAGCCCAGTGTCAGGAAAGGGAAGAAAAGTTTAAGAAGCTGAGAGAGGGCTATGTATGACTGCTTAAGAGGCCCAGAGCTAGAGGGAGAGAGAAAGAGGAGTTGGAGTGGGAAAAAGGAAAGAAAAGTTTTAAAAGTTCAGAAAAGGGCCGGGCAAGGTGGCTCACACCTGTAATCCTAGCACTTGGGAGGCCGAGGCCAGTGAATTACCTGAGCTCATGGGTTCAAGAACAGCCTGAGCCAGAGCGAGACCTTGTCTCTAAAAATAGCCAGGCATTGTGGCCGGCACCTGTGGTCCCAGCTACTTGGGAGGCTGAGGCAAGAGAATCACTTGAGCCCAAGAGCTTAGGCTTGCTGTGAACTATGATGACACCACGGCACTCCACCAAGGGTGACAAAGTGAGACTCTGTCTCAATACAAATAAATAAATAAAGTAAAATAAAATAAAAAGATTATTCCGAAATGTGAATGAAAGGAAATGGACTCCAGGTTCTCTGTGGGCAATGTAGGCCTTTATATCCACCGGGGTGCAGGTGAGCTGAGTTCGAGAAGGAAGTCAACATGTGGGTTAAGGTGGATGGGAATTTAAAGGGGGTAGGGGGGTAAGGGATTGGCACATTTACTCTTTCCTAGGTAGAACATTCATGTACTCATTTCTTCCTGGGTGGGTCACTTCTATTTTGGTGGATCGGTTCTCTTTGACTCTGTCAATCCTCTTGCCTCAGTTTTTCATTTTTAGTAGACATGGGGTCTCACTCATGCTCAGGCTGGTCTTGAACGCTTGAGCTCAAGCAATCTGCCTGTGTTGGCCTCCCAGAGTGCTAGGATTATAGGTGTGAGCCATTACAACCAGCCTTATGCATAAATTTGTTTTTTAAATGTTTAGGTTTTTGGTGTTTTTTTTTGTAGGATAGACTCAAAAGAATACATACTAGGTTAAAAGACCAAAAAAAAATTTTAGGGCACTTAACACATTTCCAAAATGTCCTCTGAAATATTTGTACTGATTTACATGTCCATCAGCAATGAATACTGACTCTTTGATACCATTAGAAATTTCACTACTAATCTTGAAAAATCTGTTAAACTCAGGGGAAAAATGAAAAGTTTATTAATTTTCAGTTTTCTTTTTCTTTTCTTTTCTTTTCTTTCTTTTTTTTTTTTTTTTTTTTGAGACAGGGTCTTACTATGTCACCCTCGTAGGGTGCTATGGTAGAGTGCTATGGCGTCACAGCTCACAGCAACCTCAAACGTTTGGGCTTGAGCAATTCTCTTGCCTCACCCTCTCAGTAGCTGGCACTATATGCACAACACCCAGCTGTTTTGTTTTGTTATTGTTGTCATTGTTGTTTAGCAGGCCCTGGCCAGATTCAAACCCACCAGCCCTGGTGCATGTGGCCAGCGCCCTAACAACTTAGCTACAGGTGCCGAGACTAATTTGCAGTTTCCTTATTATCAGTGAGGTTGGACATTTCTTATGTTTTCTCCTTTGTGAATTCATTGCCTTTGTATATCCAATTAAGTCTTAATATTTTACAAAATTTTTATCAACACTATAAAATTAATTGTGACTTTTCCCTTCCAGGTTTATGTTTATCTCTTGATTTTAATCATGGTTTTCCTTTGGGATAAGTAGAAATTTTAAATGTTTACACAGTTAAATAGTTCCTTTTTTTCATTGCTTTTTGGTTGTATCTTTCAAAAAATTTGATACATATTAACTTCTCTTTTTCTTATTTTTTGATTTGTTTTATATATTTAACTCTAACCATCTGGAATTTATTTTGGTGTTTAATGTTAGGTGAGAATTTTACAGAAAAAATTTTCCCAAAACTGCTAAAAACTGCTCCAATATAATTTTTTTTAATAATTCTGTCCTTTCCCACTGGTTATGGTATATCCTTTATCTACATTGGATTCACATTATATTCAAGTTTATTTTTGAGATGTCTTATACTAATGATGAATCTCATTTTGTCCCAGTTTAAAGGTGTTTATAATTGTACTATTATAATATGCCTTAATATCTAATAGGGCCAGTACTTATCACATGGTATTCAACATACTTTTATTGTTTCATCTAGAAATGTTTTTAGTGAGGATTATTTGCTGGTTGCCTTTTTTTTTCTTTTCTTTTTTTTTTATTTTTTTGAGACGGAGTCTCACTTTGTTGCCTTTGGTAGAGTGCAGTGGCGTCATAGCTCACAGCAACCTCAAACTCTTGGGCTCAAGCAATTCTCTTGCTTCAGCCTCCTGAGTAGCTGGGACAATAGGCACCCGCCACAATGCCCGGTTATTTTCTTGTTGCAGTTTTTATTGTTGTTTAGCTGGCCTGGGCCAGGCTTGAACCCCCCAGCCTTGGTGCATGTGGCTGGCACCATCACCACTGTGCTACTGGCACCGAGCCTGGTTGCCTATTTTTAAAAACATGGGTATAAAGAACTTAAAAAATTATAACAGTATAGCACAATCATAGAATTAATGCAGATAATACCAAGCATATAAAGCAAAAAGAAAAGACTCTCCTGTATCACTTCAAACTCTTAGTTCTGCTCCTTTAGGGCCATTGTTAACATTTTGTTGTATTTTTCCAGGAATTATATATACTCTGTGTGTGCATGTATGTGTGTATGTGTGTGAACATAAATAACGTTTATTCTGTACGTTCATTTTTATACAAATGGGATCATACTATACATTGTTCTCAAAATTGATATTTCCTTTCACTTTTCATAATAGTAGGAGGTTTCATCTCCAGAATAACTTTAAAATATTAATAACTTGTGCAGTTCCATAATATCCCACTGAAGCTTTGTCTGGAATTGCATTAAATGTCACACAAACTAACAGGCATATTGAACTTCCTTCACTTCTTCAATATCAAGGAAGTGCTTTCTCTTGCCCCTAGGCCTGAGGACTTTCCCATATTTATTTCAGACTCTCTTTTTTCTCTTTTATCTTCCAAACTCTTAACCACCCGTCCTTCAGGTATTAGCTTAGGATATTTTCTCCCACAAATCTTCCTGTATATATTTGTCTTACACCTAGTGCTTTAATGAATGTTATATTAATTCTAATGCTTTTTAGAAATTCTAATGAAAGTCCTTGATACCTAAGAATATAGTTTGCAAACAACGAATTTATTTCTAGTTCATCTTTATTGCACTAGCCAGAAATTCTATGCAATATTAAATAATAGTGATGATGATTGACACATTAGTATTTATCCACTTTTAATGAATAGACCTTTTGGGTTTTTAAAATAGGATGTCTACTGGTGGTTTGAAATATGTACTCCCCATTATGCTATGTGGTGACCATTCACTCATATTCTTGCAAAGAATATAATTAGGAATGATTTTAATTTTATTAAATGTCCTTTTGGCACCTGTTCAGATGATTGTGATGTTTTATGTGACTTATTTGCATTATGCCTCACAGAAAAATGTTTCCTAATGTTGAATCTTGATTATATTCCTGGAACAAAATCCCTTTGGTTCTGGTCAGTTAAAAATACATATTGTTGCTTTTCTCTTTCTCACATTTTGTTTATAAGTTTTATGCCTATATTGATAAGTAGCACTATAATATCTTTTTATGATTTGAAAGAAGTATCTTACAGTGAGAGAACATCAGCTTTATTTTTTTTGAGACAGAGTCTTAATTTGTTGCTCTGGATCGAGTGTTGTGGTGACATAACTCACGGCAACCTCAAACTCTAGGGCTCAAGCAACTCTCTGGTCTCAGCCTCCCAAGAGGCTTGGGAATACAGGCGCTCAACACAGCACCCAGCTATTCTTAGAGGTGGGGTCTCACTCTGGCTCAGGCTAGTGTCCAACTCGTGAACTCAGGTGATCCACCCACTTCAGCTTCCAAGAATACTAGGATTACAGTCGTGAGCCACCATGCCTTAAACATCAACATTAGAAGGGTTGGCGTTCTCCACTCAGGCCAGAAATAGCTAATCCTATAAAACAGTCGATATTCTGGTTCATAAGAACAATATCTTGTGAATTTGATTATCATCAACCCATATAATTTCATCATCCCTGTATGAATCAGGTTCCTCAACCTGTATATCACAGGAATGGATACTGTAGCGGGGTATAAAGGTTAAGTATAAAGTATAATAGCTATGAGAACTAACCAAAGCAGTCACCCATATCAATTCTCATAACAAATTTTTAGGTCAAAGACCTTGTTTTTATGGTGCAAAAATATTACAAAATCACTTCACTGTATAAATACAATAGACACCATAGATTTCTTTCTCTTTTCAGTTATTTTGACTATCTGGGGATTTGTACTATACACTAACCTCTTAATCGCTGTTAGCCAGAATCTTGGGGGAATTGTCTTTTCATTTACTTTAAAGGGATTCTTTTTTTTTTTTTTTGAGACCTCTTTTTTTTGAGTCCTGCTGTGTTACCTGGAGACAGAATGCAGTGTGGCATCATAGCTCACAGCAACCTCTAACTCTTAGGCTCAAGTGATCCTCATGCCTCAGCCTCCTACATGGCTGGGACTAAAAGTGCATGCTACCATTCCTGGTTAATTTTCCTATTTTTTGTAGAAATGGGTTCTTGCTCATGCTCAGGTTGGCCTCAAACAATCCTCCTGCTTTGGCCTCTCAAAGCATTAGAATTACAGGTGTGAACTACTGTGCCTGGCCATGAGTTCTAGTTTTTCTGTGACTAGATATATTTTGAAGCATATCAAACATATAGGAATACTTATATTTTAAAAAAGCAACTTTTATAAAACCAAAGATAATATGTAACCAATACAGATGTCATTTAACCTCTTCAGTACCAGATTTCTATCACAGACAATACCTTTCACCAGTCCATTAAAAAAAAAAAAAAAAAAAAAAAATTATGTAGGACTTGTTAATTCAAAAGAAACAAGCTTTTTTTTTTTTTTTTTTTTTTTTTTTTTGTTTGGAGGGTGTCTCACTTTACTGCCCTCAGTAGAGTGCCGTAGCATCACCCGGCTCACAGCAACCTCCAACTCTTGGGCTTACACGATTCTCTTGCCTCAGCCTCCTGAGTAGCTATTTTTTTGTTGCAGTTTGGCCGGGGCAGGGTTTGAACCCACCACCCTCGGTATATGGGACCAGCGCCCTACTCACTGAGCCACAGGCACCACCCAAAAGAAATAATCTTAAACATATTAAATCCCTCAGAAGCCATGAAGGTCAACTTTGCTTTGGCTTCTAATTTAAGTCACTTACTGATACCTCAACAGGAATCTTTGGTTGAAATTACTTTGGTGATTATTTGGTTATTCATTGGGCTTTGCAATAACATTGGTTTTTCTGAGTAATGTTCACTGTTGGGTATAAAATGTGACTTGAGATTTTAAATGATTTAGCCAGGGACTGACAGATGTAGAAATAATTTCCAGCTTCAATTATCCTGTTATGTACTTCTTGAAATAACTTTCTTCAGGACGTCCAATTCTCTAAAGTTAAAAATATCCTGATAAAGTTATGTCCTTTTCTATCTTTCTTGTGAGTGAGGTTTCCATTCCCTATAAACCTGCTGGAAAATTGTTAGTATAGGTATAATCTTAATTTTATTTGTAGTAACCACATTCCTACATTATTTAACTAAGTTCATGTAATTTACTACTTGTGCACAGAAGTTGTATTTCTCATTACCCCTCCAATCTTCACCTTTGGGTAGAATGCTCAGAAGATAGCAGGGGGGGTTATCCCTCTGGTAAAATCATTCCTAGAGGCTCGGTGCCTGTAGCTCAGTGTTTATGATGCCGGCCACATACACTGGGGCTGGCGGGTTCAAACCCATCCTGGGCCTGCTAAACAACAATGACAACAAGAACAAAAAACAGCTGGGCATTGTGGCAGGTGCCTGTAGTCCCAGCTAATTGGGAGGCTGAGGTAAGAGAATCACTTGAGCCCAAGACAAGCGTTTGAGGTTGCTGTGAGCTGTGATGCTACAGCACTCTACACAGGGCGACATAGTGAGACTCTATCTCAAAAAAAAATAATAATAATTCCTCCATAATATATTTTTCTATGAAACATAGCAAACAGCAACATTCTTACACATAGGGACAAGGTATCTACCAAATAATGAGGGTAATAAGAATAACAGATTGGAGGGAGGAATTGAGAGTATACTGTAAATTTCAACATCACATGAGTGATACGGCATCATCTGCTGATAAATGAGATACCATAGACAATGACCTACTCTTAGGCTCAGGAACACAGGGCGAGCTGAGACCTGAGGATGAGGTAGGAGCATGGAAAAAACTATCCAGCAAACTGATTCTACACTAAAGACAAAGTAATACCAGAGGACTGTGAAGCCAGTGGCCCACTGACAACAAACATAGCAACCACAAAACACAAAACCACCTCCACTCCTGACTTCTCCTTAATGGTAGAAGAAAAAACATGCCTGCCCATTTCCAGGCATAAATTTATACTTACCTAAATCTTATCATTCTACACAGTCTCTATACAGAGACACATAAAAACAAGAAAAGTCACTGCCAAACATAATGTAATCAAAAATACAAGACTCAGATAATCCAGACTGGAAATTATCATCCAGGTAATTTAAAATGACTACGATTAATATTGTTCTAGTGGAAAAAATGGACAACATTCATAAAAAGATGGCACTTTCGTAGAGAGATGGAAATTATGAGAGTTGAATGGTGATGCTAGAAAAAAAATATGGTAACCGAGATGAAGATTACTTTCAATGAACTCAAATCAGCCAAGGAAAGAATCAATGAAATTGAACATAGGTCAACAGAAATAATGCAAATTGAAACACAAAAAGAAAAAGAATGGGAAAACAAAAACAGCTCAAAGCATCTAAGAGCTGTGAGCCGTACCAAATGGTCCATCACAAATGTTATAGTAATCCCAGAAGTGGAGCCAGAGGAGGGGAAGAGGGAGAAGCGATAATCAGGAGAAATATTTGGAGAGATAACAGTAAACATTTTCCCAAAATAATGTTAAGACATCAGACCACAAATCTAAGAAGCTCAGAGATCCCTAAGCAGGATAAATAAGAACAACAAAGTAAAACCACTTAGATACATCATATTCAAATTGCTGAAAATGAAAGATAAAGGCAGAGTCTTAAAGATAGTTAGATGTAAAAAGACATGTTATATACAGAGAAATAAAGAATTAAAGTAGACTGTTCATCAGAAATTATGGAACCTGGAAGATAACGGGATAAACTCTTTAAAGTGCTGAAAAAAAATCGTCAAACCAGAATCATATCTCATGGAACTACTTTTCAAATATAAAGAAGAAGTAAAGATTTTCAGATAAATATACCTATATACTCAAGTATAAGCCGAGTTTTTTCGGCACAAAGTTTGTGCCGAAAAACCCGAACTCGGCACAAATTTTGTGCCGAAAAAAACTCGGCTTATACTCGAGTATATACGGTAAATAGGCGTGTTAAAGAAATTTATTTAGAAAAAAAGGAACCAGAGCCAGACAGAAATTTGAATCTACATCAAAAACTGAAGATGAAGATAAATATAAAAGACTTCTTTCCTTATTCTAATTTCTCTAAAAGATAATCAACTATTTCAAACAAAAATAGCAAGACAGTGGCTCAGGGCCCATCACTCAGTGGTTAGGGCGCCAGCCATATGCACTGGGGCTAGTGGGTTTGAACCCAGCCAGGGCCTGCAAAAACAAATGACAACAATAAAAAATTAGCCGGGTGTTGTGGTGGGCGCCTGTGGTCCCAGCTAGTTGGAAGTCTGAGGCAAGAGAATTGCTTAAGCCCAAGAGTTTGAGGTTGCTGTGAGCTGTGATGCCACAGCCCACTACCGAGGGCAACATAGTGAGACTCTGTCTCAAAAAGAATAAAAACTAGCAAGAGTGTGTGTTGGGTTTATAACAAATGTAAAGGTAAAATATATGAAACAATGGAATAATAGATTGACAGGAGAAATTGGGAGTATACTGTAAAATTCTAATAGTACACATGAGTGATATTATTTAAAGGTAGACTGTGATTAAGATATGTATTATAAATTCTATGTCAATCACTAAAAAAGTTGAAAATAAGTATAAATAAAGCAAAAGTAGAGATGAAGTTGAACTACAAAAGAATAATTACCAGTAATTCAAGAGCAGGCAGGAGAAAACAAAAAGAAAATAAAGAACAAATTTAACACATAGCAAAAGCTAACAAAATGGTAGATTTAAATTGGACCATATCAATAATTTCATTTAATGTAAGTGGGGTAAGCCCACTAAACAAATGAGATTATTGTATTTTTATTTTTAAAAAAACAAGACTTATTGGGAATGCAAAATAGTGCAGCCACTATGGAAAACAATTTGGCAGTTCCTCAAAAAGTTAAGAATAGAGTTACCACATGACTCAGCTGTTCCACTTCCAGGTACATGGCCAAACAAATGGCAAACATAATTTCATATAAAAAATTATACATGAGCACTCATAGCAGCATTATTCACCATAGCCAGATAGTGAAAACAACCCAAGTGCCTGTCAGCTAATGAACTGGATAAATAAAATGTGGTATATCCATACAATAGAATATTTATTATTCAACCATGAGAAGTAATGAAGCATGCATGCTATAACATGAATAAACCCTCAAAATGTACTAAATGAAGAAAGACAGATATGATAGGCCATATATTGTACATTGCATTTATGTGAAATACACAAAATAGGCAAAACCATAGAGACAGAAAGTACATTGGTGGTTACCAGGGGTTGGAGAAAAGGGAGAATTGAGACTGACCACTAACAGGGATAGGGTTTCTTTTTGGAGTAATGAAAATGTTCTGGCTTTCAAGAGGGATAATAGTTGTACAATATTGCAAATAGCTCCCCAAGCGCCCACTAAATTGTATACTTTAAGTTCGGTAAAATGGTGAATTTTATATTATGTGAATTTTGTCTCAACTTAAAAAAAAGAAGAGAACTGACTACATTCTGTCTGTAAGAAATTTATTTTAAATGAAAAGACAAATAGTTCAAAATAAAAGGGTGAAAAATTATATCCCATACAAACACTAGTCAAAAGAAAACTATAGGGGTAATACTAATATCAGAAAATTGGACTTTAGAACAGGAATACCTTTTTGGATAAAAAAGAAAATTACATGCTGATGGAAAGATCAATTCACCGAATACACAAAAAATGCTAAGTATAGGCTCGGCGCTTGTAGCTCAAGCGGCTAGGGCACCAGCCACATATACAGAGCTGGCAGGTTCAAATCTAGCCCAGGCCTACCAAACAACTATGACAACTACAACCAAAAAATAGCCGGGCATTGTGGTGGGCACTTGTGGTCTCAGCTACTTCGGAGGCTGAGGCAAGAGAATCGCTTAACCCTAAGAATTTGAGGTTGCTGTGAGCTGTGATGCCATAGCACTCTACCGAGGGTGATAGCTCAAGGCTCTGTCTCAAAAGAAAAAAAAAAAAAGAAGAAGAAGAAGAAGAAGCCAAGTATGCACAGACCTGATAGAAGATCTTGAGAATACAGGAAACAAAAGCTGATAGAATTGAAAAAAATATAGACAAATCCAAAATTATGGTTGGCTATTTCAACACTTTTCTCTCTAAAATCAATAAAGCAATCAGACTAAAAATCAGTAAGGAATTAGAAGATCTGAACAACACTATCAACCTAATTGATATTCATAGAACATGCCAGCCATACAGCAGAATATTTATTCTTTTCCATAAAATATGAAACATTCACCAAAATAGGTGATATTCTGGGTCATAAAACAAATAATAAGATGTGTAAAAGAATTAACAATACAGTGGAAGAGTTCAAGATGGCAGCATAGTAACAGCTTCTTTGCAACCAGGCACGGTAAGATTGGGAAGAGAAGACTCCAGGCACCTCGGGCTGGTGGGATCTGCCCAGCAACATCCCTTTGGGAACACAGGGAGACAGCAAGAGACTTTCTGGAGGACAAAAACAGTGGAGAACTGGCAAGTGGTGGATGTGTTTGCTTGGTTGGAGACTGCCCACAGCTATAACTACATTAACAGCCAGCAAGATTGTAATAAGGAAAGGCCTTACCTGCAGGCTGTTTTGTTTCTTTTGTTTTTTTCTGGATTTAGGCACTCATTGAACTTCCTTGGGAGATCCTGGGCAAGAGTGTGGATGACTTTGAGCGTTGCCTAAGGCCCCCGGACTGAGCTGTTGAGCTGGAAGGAGCTAATATTGTTCAAGTGTGGGCCTCCCGTACAGCCACTGTAGGAGACAGCCCCTGCAGGCTTAGCCCTCAGGGTTGCAGTGCCAAGATGGGCAGGGAGATCTTGGGCAAATAACCTAGTGTATGAGGTGGGGACTGGGATGCTGGGGTAAAGGGGAGATCTCAGTATTTGGCAGATTACATCTGTGGCTCTCAGGGGCATAGAGTGAGACCAGGCATAGTAGATATATGGGCAGCCAATTCAGGAGATCCCAGCGACAACTGCTTTCCTGAGAAAGCCTCTGCTTAACCAAGGATAAAAGTTTAATTAAAGTATCTTTTAAGCAGGCCAAGAAGACATTTAGCCTTTCAAGCTTACAGGGTTTGAGAAATCAGAAGAGGTCTCCACTCTCTACCTCTTATCAGAATTGTGATTAACATCTCAAACCCCAGAAGATCACCTGTTGCCTGGACAATATTCAGCAAGATATATATACTGTTTTGTTGTTTGTTTGTTTTTTAACTTCAACATTTTCCCCCTAGATTTTTCTTTTTTCTTATTCCTTCCTTTTCTTTTTTCATTTTTCTAGTTTAAATATAATTCTCCATTGTTGCTTTCTTTAACAATTAGAACTTCATTTTAACTAGCGTTTTTGCCCCTATTATTTGGTTTTTCACCCATAGGTGAATTTTATCCCATAGGGGTTTTTGTTCGGTTGGTTTAGTTTGATTTATAGTATTTTTTGTGCTTCCTCTCTATTCTAGAGGTGGGGTACTGTGTATGAACAGGCCAGCAAAGACTGCTGACCTCAAGGGAACCACCCAACCCAGCACCCCCAGAGGTTGGAAGTTTTTAAGGTTGGGTCAAAGTACCCTACTATACACCTATAGTACTCCTGTCTCCCTCTTTCTGAGCCTCTCTTCTTTTCGTCAACATTCCCTTTTACTCACTCACCTCCTTGCCTTTTTTTCTTTCTTTTTAAAATCTTTTTTACCCTCTTGTTGTTCAATCTTCTCATCCTTCTGGTCCTGTGCCAAATGGACTCATCAAAACCTTAGGCCAGAGGCACAGTAACTTAAAGAGCTAGAGGAAGTGAAAGGAAAATTAGGGCAAGGAAACAGATAAAACACTCATGAGGAAGAATCAGCAGAAAAATCCTGGCAACATGAAAAACCAGTCCAGACCAATCCCCCCAAGGGACCATGAAATAGCTACTGCAGAGGATTCCACCTATAAGGAAATGTTAGAAATGACAGAAAGGGAATTTAAAATACAGATGATGAAAACAATGAAAGAAATTGCTGAGAAAGTGGAAAATAACCAGAAAACAATGAAGGAAATTGCTGATAAAGTGAAAATAACCAAAAGGAAATCCAAAAACAGAATCAAATAAGAGATAAATAATATGAAGAATTAGAAAAGCATGCAGCCAAGCTGAAGGAACAGAAGCAGTCAATTAGGGATCTTAAAGATGCAATAGAAAGTATCAACAACAAATTAGATCATGCAGAAGAAAGAATATAGAGGTAGAGGACAAAGCTCTTGACATAACTCAGATAGTTAAAGTGGCAGAAAAGAAGAGAGAGAAAGCAGAACATTCACTGACAGAATTATGGGACTTTATGAAGCATTCAAACATATGAGTTATAGGTATCCCAGAAGGGGAACAAAAATGCCCCTGAGGAATGGAAGCAATACTAGAGAATATTATAAATGAAAATTTCCAAAATATCACCGAAGATTCTTACACACTCCTTTCAGAGGGATATCAAAACCCAGGTCACTTCAACTCTAATAGAGCTTCTCCAAGACACATTGTGATGAATCTGTCCAAAATCAAGACAAAAGAAAAAATTTTGCAAAGTGCCAGGAGTAAGCGTCAATTGACCTAGAGGGGTAAATCCATCAGGGTGACCGCAGACTTCTCTAATGAAACTTTTCAAGCAAGAAGACAATGGTCATCCACCTTTAATCTACTTAAACAGAACAACTCCCAGCCCAGAATTCTATATCCTATTAAGCTAAGCTTTAAAATTGATGGAGAAATAAAATCTTTTACTGATATGCAAACATTGAGAAAATTTGCCACAACAAGACCTGATCTACAGGAAATATTTCAACATGTTCTATATATTGACCATCACAAGGGACCACAAGGAAAGTAAGCTCCCAGAAATCATAGGACAAAACCTAGCTTTCACAATGATGCAAAAGACAAAACTAAGCAATGAACTTTTACAAAATAAGATGAATAGAATGCCACCACACTTCTCAATTATTTCAATAAATGTTAATGGCTTGAACTCCCCACCGAAGAGGCACAGATTGGCTGACTAGATTAAAAAACATAAGCCATCCATTTGCTATTTTCAGGAAACACACTTAGTCTCAAAAGACAAATTAAAGCTCAGAGTCAAAGGTTGGAAGACAATTTTTCAGACAAACGCAATCCAGAAGAAAAGAAGGGTTGCAATCTTATTTTGAGACACATGTTGATTTTTTTTTTTAATTTTTTTTTTCAGACACACATTGATTTAAAGCAACTAAAGTCGAAAAAGACAAAGATGGTCACTTCATATTGGTGAAGGGAAAAATACAACAAAAGACATTTCAATTCTAAATATTTATGCACCCAACTTAAATGCTCCCAGATTCTTGAAACAGACCTTACTTAATCTGAGCAATATGATGTACTATAACACCATAATAACAGGGGACTTTAACACTCCTCTCACAGAGCTGGACAGATCCTATAAATAGAAATTAAACAAAGATATAAGAGATTTAAATGATACCCTAGAACAACTGTGCTTAATAGGCATATATCAAGCACTCCATCCTAAAGATAAAGAACATACATTCTTCTCATCGTCCCATGGAACATCCTCAAAAATTGATCATATCCTCAACAGAATCAAAACAAACAAACCTCAACAGAATCAAATGAATTGAAATTTTACCTTGCATTTTCTCAGACCACAAGGCACTAAAGGTGGAATTCGACTCCAATAAGAACGTTCAACGCCACATAAAGGCATGGAAATTAAACAACCTTATGCTGAATAACAGATGGGGGCAGGAAGAAATTAAAAGGGAAGGAAATCATTAATTTCCTTGAGCACAACAACAATGAAGACACAAGCTACCAAAACCCGTGGGATTTAGCAAAAGCAGTCCTGAGAGGAAAATTTATCACTTTAGAAGCCTACATTTAAAAGGCAGAAAAAGAGTGCATCAACAAACTCACAAGCCGTCTTATGGAATTGGAAAAAGAAGAACAATCTAAGCCTAAACTCCCCCAGAAGAAAATAAATATCCAAAAATTAAATCAGAGATCAATGAAATTGAAAACAAAAGAATCATTCAGAAAATTACTAAAACAAGGAGTTGGTTTTATGAAAAAATAAAATAAACTCTTGGCTGGACTAACTAGAAATAAAAAATTAATATCTCTAATAACCTCAATCAGAAATGATAAAGGGGAAATAATAACTGATGCCACAGAGATACAAGAGGTTATCTCTGAATATTACGAGAAACTTTAAGCCCAGAAATTTGACAATGTGAAGGAAATGGATCCATATTTGGAATCACACCCTTTCCCTAAACTTAGCCCAGAAGAAATAGAGTTCCCGAACAGACCAATTTCAAGCACTGAGATCAAAGAAACAATTAAAAATCTCCCAACCAAAAAAAAAAAAAAAAAAAAATGCCCTGGTCCAGATGGCTTTGCACCAAAATTCTATCAAACCTTCAAAGAAGAGCTTATTCCCATACTGCAGAAATTATTCCAAAAAATTGGGGAGGAAGGAATCTTCCTCAACACATTCTATGAAGCAAACATCACCCTGATACCAAACTAGAAGACCTAACTAAAGAGGAGAACTTCAGACCTATTTCACTAATGAATATAGATGCAAAAATTCTCTACAAAATCCTAGCCAACAGCTTATAGCTTACTATCAAAAAAGTCATACATCATGATCAAGTAGGTTTCATCCCAGGGATGCAAGGCTTATTTAATATATGCAAGTCAGTAAACGTTATTCAGTATATCAACAGAAGCAAAAACAAAGACCATGTGATCCTCTCAATAGATGCAGAAAAAGCATTTGATAAAATCAGCATCCTTTTCTAATTAGAACACTGAAGAGTATAGGCATAGCCGGCACATTTCTTAAACTGATCAAAGCTATCTATGACAAACCCACAGGTAATATCTTTCTGAATGGAGTAAAACTGAAAGCTTTTCCACTTAGAACTGGAAGCAGACAAGGTTGTCCTCTGTTTCCATTACTATTCAACATAGTGCTGGAAGTTCTAGCCAATACAATTAGGCAAGACAAGGAAATAAAGGGCTTCCAAATGGGAGTAGGGGAGGCCAAACTCTTTCTCTTTGCTGATGATATGATCTTATTCTTAGAGAACCCCAAAGACTCAACCACAAGACTCCTGGAAGTCATCAAAAAATACAGCAATGTCTCAGGATCTAAAATCACTGTCCACAAGTCAGTAGCCTTTGTATATGCCAATAACACAGCCAAGATGAGACACTAATAAAGGACACAACTCCCTTCACCATAGTTTCAAAGAAAATGAAATACCTAGGAACATACCTAAAAAAAGAGGTAAAGAACCTCTATAAAGAAAATTATAAAAACTTAAGAAAGAAAATAGCAGAGGACACTAACAAATAGAAAAACATACCATGCTCATGGCTGGGAAGAATCAACATTGTTAAAATGTCTATACTTCCCAAAGCAATCTTCCAATTCAGCACCATCCCTATTAAAGTACCAACATCGTACTTTCAAGTCTTGGAAAAAGGATTTTGCGTTTTGTATGGAACCAGAAAAAAACCCGTGCAGCTAAGGCCATTCTTAGTAATAAAAATAAAGCTGGGGGCATCAGCACACCAGATTTTAGGCTTACTACAAGGCTATAGTGGTCAAGATAGCCTGGTACTGGCATAAAAATAGAGACATAGACATTTGAAATCAAATAGAAAACCAGGAAATGAAACTAACAACTTACAACTACCTAATCTTTGATAAACCAAACAAGAACATACACTGGGGGAAAGACTTCCTATTCAATAAATTGTGCTGGGAGAAGTGGATATTCAGGATATTCACATGCAAAAAACTGAAACTGGACCTGCACCTCTCTCCAATCACAAAAATTGATTCAAGATGGATAAAGGACTTAAATTTAAGGCATGAAAGGATAAAAAAATCCTCAAAGAAAGCATAGGAAAAAAACTGGAAGTTATTGGCCTGGAGAAAGACTATGAAGAAGACTGCCACAGCAATTGCAATAACAACCAAAATAAACAAAGGGACTTAATTAAACTGAAAAGCTTCTGTACAGCTAAGGAGACCACAACCAAAGCAAATAGACAACCTACACATTGGGAAAGGATATTTGCATATTTTGAATCAGACAAAAGCTTAATACTAGGATTTATAGAGAACTTAAACTAATCCACATGAAAAAAGCCAATAATCCCATATATCAATGGGGAAGAGAGACGAACAGAACTTTCTCTCAAGAGGACAAATGGCTAGCAAACATATGAAAAAATGCTTATCATCCTTAATTATCAGAGAAATGCAAATCAAAACCACCTTGGAATATCATCTAACCCTGGTGAAAATGGCCCATATCACAACATCTCAAAACTGCAGATGCTGGTGTGGATGTGGAGAGAAAGGAACACTTTTACACTGCTGGTGGGACTATAAACTAATACAACCTTTTTGTAAGGAAGTATAGAGAAACCTCAAAGAACTCAACCTAGACCTCCCATTTGATCCTGCAATCCCATTATTGGGCATCTATCCAGAAGGAAAAAAAACCTTTTATCATAAGGGCATTTGTACTAGACTGTTTATTGCAGCTCAATTTACAACCGCCAAAATGTAGATCAGCCTAAATGCCTCCCAACCCAAGAATGGATTAGCAAGCTGTGGTACATGTATACCATGAAATATTATTCAGCCATTAAAAAAAAATCGAGACTTCACAGCATGTGTATTAACCTGGATGGAAGTGGAACACATTATTCTTAGTAAAGCATCACAAGAATGGAGAAGCGTGAATCCTATGTATTCAATCTTGATTTGAGGACAATTAATGACAATTAATGACACAGTGGGGGTGGGGAAAAGGGAGAGCAGAGAGCAGGAGGGAGAGGAGTGAGGGGAAGGAAGAGCAGAGAGAGGGAAGGAGGGTGGGGCCTCAGTGTGTGACACATCTTGTACACTCCATGAATCCCCAACAATAAAAAGAAAGAAAAATAAATCAAATCATTTTGGAATAAAAACCAACACAAACATACAAAAAATAGGCATAAGAACTGTGGATCTTCAAAGCACACTATAAAATGAAAAAAAAAAAAATTAACAATGCAAAGTATGTTTTCTGATCATAACAGAATTAAAGTACTATTAAAGATTGCTGGGGAAAATCACCTATTTGAAAATTGAAAAAAATAATTCTTCTAATCTTCAAAGAAGTCAAAGAAGTCAAAGAAGAACTTACCTAAAACAAAGATCGTAAAATATTTATAATTGAATGAAAGGGAGAATACATCATGTCAAAACTATTGAGACGAAGATAAAACTGCCCTTAGAGGGAAAGTTTTAGCATTAAGGCTTAAATTAGAAAAGTAGAAAGGTCTAATGCCAATGATCTGAACTTTTATCTTTAAAAAGTTGAAAATTTATAAGGAAAATTGGAGGAGCTAGTACAATAAAAACAAAATTGAAAAGAATATAGTTGGAGGATTCTTGTTATAAGATTTCAAGATTTACTACAAATAATCAAGAGAAGGTGATATTGGTGAAGGGACAGACATACAGATCAATGGAAACAGGAGTTAAGAAATATACCTTCACATAAATAACCAACTGATTTTCAATAAAATTGCAAAGGCAATTCCATAGAGAATGATTGATCATCTTTCCAACAAATAATGTGGAAAAGTTTAACATTCATATGAAAAACAAAAAAAAAACCCTCAACTCATACCTCAGATCATACACAAAAAAATTCAGTTGAAATGGTTAATAAATATCAATGAAAACTACAAAACTACTACAATAAAGTCTAGGATAAAGTCTTTATGACCTTAGGGTATACAAATATCTCACAGATAGACTTCTTAGTCAATAATTTTGTGTACCATAAAAGCAAGAAATTGATAAATATTTTTCTACCAAAATTTTTAAAACAATTTAAACTTCAGTTCTTTAAAAAACTATGCTCACAGAATAAAAAACAAGTGACAGACTGGGAGAAAATATTTAAAAAACATATTGTTTAAAGGGCTATGTTCTAAACATGCAAAAATCTTCTAAAAATTCAATAAGAAGAAATCAACCCATGGAAAAAATCCTTTGTGAAAGATTTTAGGAGATTCTTTATCAAGAAAAGGCATATGGATCACAAATAGACACATAAAAATATGTTCTACATCAGAGGTGCTTCTGGAAATGCAAATTAAACCACAATGAAATTCTACTACCCACCTATTAGAAAAACTAGGAGATGATAAAAAAGAAAAAAAAAAAAAAAAAACCACCTGAAAATACCAAAGGCTCTACCATGTGGAGCAGACTGGAATCCTTATTGGTAGGAATTCAGAAATGGTTGACTACAGTGGAAATTAATTTTCATTTTCTTAATTTAAATACATACTTATATGGCACAGCAAACCAACTTCTAGATATTTACTCAGGTAAAAGGAAAATATGTTCTCATATGAAAATCTGTACATGAATGGTTGTAACAACTTTATTCAAAATCACCAAAAACTAGTAACAAGCCAAATGTATATAGCCAAAAAGTAAAAACAATTCAAAGGTCTTTCATCTGATGATTTAATAAACAAGTTGGTAGAGACAGGCAATGATATATTACTTAGCAATTAAAAAAAATACTGATAGGCTCAGCACCTGTAGCTCAGCAGCTAAGGCACCAGCCACATACACCAGAGCTGGCGGATTCGAATCCAGTGTGGGCCTGCCAAACAACAATGACAATTACAACTAAAAAATAGCTTGGCATTGTGGCGGGCACCTGTAGTCCCAGCTACTCGGGAGGCTGAGGCAAGAGAATTGCTTAAGCCCAAGAGTTAGAGGTTGCTGTGAGCTGTGACACCATGGCATTCTACGCAAGGTGACAGATAGAGGCGCTATCTCAAAAAAAAAAAAAGAAAGAAAACGAATAAAAACGATGAATGAATTGCAGTGTACAATGCTAAATAAAACCCAAACACCTAGAGCTACAATATGAGGGTGTCCAATCTTTTTTTCCTCTGCCACACAATGGAAGAATAACAGTTATCTTAAAAAAAAAAAAAAAAGAATAGGAGTTGTTTTAGGCCACACATTAAATATGCAAATTATGCAAATACTAGTGAAAGATGATTAGCAAAAAAAAAAGTCTGTGCATACTTTTGTGATATCCAACACTACAGATAAGAAAAAATCCTTACAAAACCCTCATGCAATGCATATGTCACAGGTTGGACACCCCTGTCATGATTCCATCATTATGAGATTCTATAAGAGGCAAAACTAGAGGGACAGAAAAGACCCTGGTTGTCAGGTTCTGAGGGTATGGGGAAAAAATGATCATAAAAGGGCACAAGCAACTTTGGGGGGAATGATGGAGCTGCTCTATATCTCTGTTTTTAATTTTTTAAAGGTATTTCCATTTGAAAACACTGAGATTCTTGATTTATTTTATTTTATTTATTTATTTATTTATTTGAGACAGAGTCTGTTGCCCTAGGTAGAGTGTTGTGGCATTATCATAGCTCACAGTAATTTCAAACTCCTGGGCTCAAATGACCCTTTGCCTGAGCCTCCCCAGTAGCTGGCTCTCTGCCATGACACCTAGCTAATTTTTGTTTTTGTTTTTTGTGTGTGTGTTTTTAGTAGAGATAAGTCTCACTCTTGCTCTTACTCAGGCTGGTGATGAACTCCTGAGCTCAAGCAATCCACACACCTGAGCTCCCAAAGTGCTAGGATTACAAGTGTGAGCCACCAGATTGAGCAAACTGCACTGTATCTTGATTGTGGTGCTAGTTACATAACTTAATGCATTTTTCAAAACTCACAGAACTATATAGTAAAAATGGCAAATTTCACTGCTGGAAATTATAACTCTATAAACTTGAATGCAATAAAAACTGACCAGTCTGTCCATCAGAGCAAGACCCCATCTCTAAAAAAATGTTTTTAATTAGCCAAGCATGGTAGTGCATGCCTGTAGTCCTAGCTGCTTGGGAGGCTGAGGCAGGAGGCTCCCTTGAGCCCAGGAGTTGGAGGCTGCAATGAGTTATGATCATGCCACTGCACTCCAGCCTAGGCAGCAGAGTGATACCTTGGCTCAAAAAAAAAAAAGAGGAGGGGGAGGAGGGGGAGAGGGAGGAGAAGGAAGAAGAGAAAAAAAGAAAGAGGAGGAGGAAGAGGAGGGGGAAAGAGGAGAAGGAAAAAGGAAGAAAAAGGAAGGAAGGGAGAGAGGGACAAAAACTAATAGAGCAAGTAATACAGAAAATAAAATAATCCCAAGAAAATTAGAAAAGAAAGAACAGATGAGAGAAGTAAAAAAACATAATGAACATGGTAAACTTAAAGTCAATTATATGAGAAATTATATAAAGTGCTAATAGACTAAGACTTCAATAAAAAGACATGTATTTTCAGACTGGATTTAAAAAACAAAGTAATTGTTTGCTGTTATGATTTAAGTGTTAAGTACACAGACTGATTAACAGCAAAAGAATGAAAAAGGTATTATCATATAAACAAACAGTAACCTAAAGAAAGTTTTGGGGGTTACATTAACATTACACAAAGTCAACTTCAGGGCTGGAAGAGCACTAGAGATAAAGGGTGGCATTTTATAAGGATATAAAGGTCAATTCAATAGGAAGAAAAAATTCTAAATTTTTATGTCTGTGATAACAGTTTCAGGTAATACAAGCAAACATTGATAAAAGTAAAAGAGAAATAGACAAAACCTCAATCATGGCTTAATACACCAACCTCTAGTCTGTTAGACTCAAGAGATAACTAAATAACAAAAATTAAGAATTGTATAGAATATTTGAACAAAATGATTAATCAATTTAACCTACTTCATATATCTTTAGAACACTATACCCAACAAATGGAGAATACAATGCTTTTCAATGGCACATGAAATGGTAATCAAACCAAAATAGACTATATGCTATGCATAAAACAAGCATAAATAAACTCTAAATATTGAAATCATATAGGGAACATTCTCAGGCCATGGTGGAATTAGATTAGAAATCAATTAATAAAAAGATAACTAGAAAATTTGAAAATGTTTAGAAATTAAGCAAAGCTTTTCTAAATAACCTAGCAATCTCGAAATCACACTAAAAATTAGATAAAGAAAACGTAACACATCAAAATGTATGTGATATAGCTTAAAAAGTATATGTAGGTTATTGATTTATTGAGTCTTAGCTCCAGAGTTCTCTTCTTTGCTTCCTCTGTGAAATGGGTTCTGACCCATTAAATATTTTCCTTGCCAGCTGGAACTTTGTTATTAGAAGTCACTGGACATACTCTGAAGGAGATAAAGGTTTTTTGCTTCCTTGTTCTGGTGTGCTTGCTTGGCGAGCTTCTCTAGGACACGTGGTCTTCCCCAGCACCAGGTGTCTGCAGTGCATGGTGGCAAGCAGCACCCAGTGGCCAGCAAGCAGTTTTATAGCAGACTACCTTCAGTGAGACATCTCCCCATGAACATCTTTCGCTGGCACTCCAGATGGTGGATTTCTAGCACATTTAGCCAGTCTGGCACCACAGCAACTTCTCTGCCATCCTGTGAGGTCTGAATCTCAGGCCTGGGCAGCAGTCCCTTGCTTAGATGTATCATCTTGTCTCTAAAGGCAGGTGGCTGTATCCTCTATCCATTATTCCTTTCTTCTTTAGAATTCTCTTACTTGTTGCTAGCCAATCCCTCATCACCCACAACATACTTGGTATGACTAATAACTCCTCATATTAAACTTTCTCAGTTCAAATTACTGTGTGGGTTCTCACTCTTGATCAGATTTATTGATTCACAATGCTTAGAGGAAAATTGAATTTATATGCCTATGTTAGAAAAGGAAAAAATTATCATTGTCTAATTTATCTTTTCAAGAACTTAAACAGGAATTGGTAGAATAGAAAACTCATAATGCTGGGCACAATGGCTCACACCTGTAATCCTAGCTCTCTGGGAGGCGGAGGCAGGTGGATCGCCTGAGCTCATAGGTTTGAGACCAGCCTGAGCCAGAGTGAGATCTCATCTCTAAAAATAGCCAGGTGTTGTGTTGGGTGCCTATAGTCTCAGCTACTAGGGAGGCTGAGGCAAGAGAATCGCTTAAGCCTAAGAGTTTGAGGTTGCTGTGAACTATGACATTACCGCACTCTACCAAGGGTGACAAAGTGAGACTCTGTCACCAAAAAAAAAAAAAAAAAAAAGTCAATCAACCTTAGCAAGCATGAGACCCCAAGTGAGCACTTCACCCAGAAGCTAATAGAAAAATCAGCTGGGTGTTGTGGCAGGTGCCTGTAGTCCTAGCTATGTGGGAGGCTGAGGCAAGAGGATCACTTGAGCCCAGGAGTTTGAGGTTGCTGTGAGCTAGGCAGAGCCCCAGCATTCTAGTCTGAGGCACTAGAGTGTAGATCACTTAACGTAATACTTGTTGTATTCAATAATTTTTAGATTATTATCATTTGTAAATACATAATTTCTTTGAAGTTTTTTTTTTAATTTCAGATTAATATGAGGGTATAAGTGGTTTGATTACATTGTTTGCATTTGTTAGGTAAAGTCCAAGTTGTAGTTGAGCCCTTCACCCGGAAGTATGCTGTACACCCTTACATTGTGCCTTACATTGTGCCTATTAGATGAGAGCACACCAATCCCCTTCCCTCCTTCCTTTTCCCCTCTTCCCCCCACTTGAATTTAATTGTGTTTTTCTCTCAAGTGAGCATGTAGCTGTTTATCTATTGGTATTATATTAGCACTGAGTACACTGGAGAACTTTCTCTGAAGACGACTCTCTCGCGAACAAACTCATGAAAAAAATGGTCATTGTTCCTAGTCATCAGAGAAATGCAAATCAAAACCACCTTGAGATATCACCTAACCCAAGAGAGAATAGCCCACATCACAAAGTTTCAACGCTGCAAATGCTGGTTTGGATGTGGAGAGAAGGGAACATTTTTCTACTGCTGTCGGGATTGCAAACTATTAATAATACAGCCTCTTTGGAAAGAAGTATGGAGAATCTTCAAAGAGCTAAAAGTTTCCTTTTATTAAAGTTTTGGTTTCTTTTTTTCTTTCTTTTTTTCGAGACAGAGTCTGGCTCTGTCACCCTACCTAGACTACAATGTCATTATACTTCACTACAACTCTCCAATATCTGGGCTCAAGAGAGTCTTAGACTCCCAAATAGCTGGGACTACAGGCATATGCTACAATGCCCAGCTAATTTTTTCTATTTTTAGTAGAGACAGGGTCTTGAACTTGGTCAGGCTGGTCTTGAATTCCTGAGCTTTAGGAATGCTTTCACCTCAGTCTCCCAGAGTGCTAGGATTCCAGGTGTTAGCCACCATGCCTGGCCATTTGTTAACGTTATTTAAAAGAATTAAAGAAGTTATCTTTATTTCCAAGTTTATGAACATTTTTTTCTATTTATTAATTCCAAATTTTATTGCAGTGTGATCAAAGAATGCAAACTGAATGATTTCCTTTCTGAGAACTTAACATTTTCTTCGTGTTTTAGCAACTAGCTAATGTCTCATGTGTTTGAAGATATTGTATATTCCCTGTTTATTCTGTACCAAGTCCTTTCTTCAGTCTAGCTTCTCTATTTTGTTATTCAAGTAACCTCTACCCTTACTTTTTTTCTACTTGATCTGTCAATTTCTGATATACATGTTAAAGTCTTACAAATAGCTGTGTATTTTTCATTCCTACTTAACATAGGATGGACATAAAGTTCATGTGCAATTTTAAAATAACATCATAAATTGGACACAAATTTTATGAACATGCTGTATTTCTATCAGTTTTTACTTTGTAAGTTATATATATGACTTTTAATGATATACTGTTAGATTTATTAAAGGTTCATTATTAGTAGAACTTCTTATAGAATTGTGAATGTTCAATATGAATGTTCTTTATCTTGTCACAATCCATTTCACCTTAAATCCTGTTTTGTCGAACATTAATGTTACCACATTTGTTATGTTTTATTAGTACTTGCCTGGTGTACAAAGAGCTGACATTTAAGTTGGTGAACTTGCCACTGTGCCCTTAGTGTGGCAGCACTGTACAAGCTTGGTATGGTTCCATAACCTTAGTATATAAATATCTCACAGCTGTGTTCATGCCAGTGTGTGGTGGGGTCTTGCTGAGTGGCCTTCATTATTATTGGTGCATGTGTTGTGTGCCATCATGAGAATGTCAGAGTTTGAACTCATATGATGAAAAAAATATGAAATTTCTTGTGAAACTTGGCAAATGAAAATGAAAGCAGGGACATGTTACTCCAAGTTTATGGGGATAATGGCATGAAGAAAACAGCTATGTAGAAATGGATCATATGTTTTCTGAGGGGAGACGAAGTATGACTAATGAAGAGAGGTTAAGGCAGCCAGTAACAAGCAGAACTCATGAAAAGATTGCAAAAATTCATCAAATTGTGTGTCAGTGTCATCAACTGACCACGAGAAGCATAGGAAGCCAAGTAAGCATTGACTGAGAAACAGGAAAATCTGAAATGAAAATCTTGGCATGAGAAAGGCGTGTGTAAAAATGGTCCTAAAGAAGCTCACTGATGAACAAAAGCAAAGGAAAATCGAAGTTTGCCAAGACCTTTTAGAGAAGCAAGACGATGTTTTGGGGCCATGCCTTCACTGGTGATTAAGCATGAGTGTACCCATACAACTCCTGAAACAAAGGGTCAAAGTGCACAATGAAAGCCAGCCCATTCTCCACAACCAAAAAATTTCCATCAGTCCAAATCAAGAGTCAAAATGATGTTGCTCACCTTTATTGATATCAGAGAGATTATTCATTACGAATTTGTACCAACTGGACAGTTAGCCAAGTTTATTAATTGCAAGGGCTGAAAAGGCTGCGTGGAAAAGTTAGATGAAAACTACCTAAACTTTTATTTTTTATTTTTGAAACAGAGTCTCACTCTGTTGCCCAGGTTAGAAGTGCATTAGCCTAGCTCACAGCAACCTAAAACTCCTGGGTTCAACCAATTCTCCTGTCTCAGCCTCCTGAGTAGCTGGGACTACAGGCATCCACCGCAATGCCCAGCTAATTTTTCTATTTTTAATAGAGACAGGGTATTGCTCAGGCTGGTCTCAAAACCCTGAGATCAAGGATCCTCCCACCAGGGCTTCCCAGAGTGCTAGGATTAAGATGTGAGCCACTGGGCCCTGAACTTTTTGCCAACTCTTGACTCTTGTATCATGACAAAGTACCAGCTCACACAGTATTGTCTGTGATGGAGTTTTTAGCCAGTCAACAAGTAACTATTGGAATACCCTCACTACTCTCCTGATCTGACCCCTGATGACTTTTTATTTGCCCAAAGTTAAAGGAAATATCGACAGGAAGATATTTTGATGACAGTCAGGACATCAAGGGTAATATGATGACAACTTTCACGGCCATTCCAGAAAAAGAGTTCCAAGGTTGCTTTGAAGGATTGACTAGGTGTTGATGTTGGTGCATAGCTTCCCAAGGGAAGTAGTTCAAAGGTGACCATAGTGATATTTAGCAATGAGGTATGTAGCACTTTTTCTAGGATGAGTTCAGGGAACTTAATTGTCAGAACTTGTATCTTTGTATCTTTTTTATTTTTATTTTCAACCTTCTTTTTTGATTTTTTTTTCTAAATAACAATGACTAGATTTGTTGTTCTCTTACCAAATTTGAAATTCTCTTTCTATTAAAGAAACGTTATGCATTTATCATGTATTGTAATTATTGATGATTTGACTTTTTTCCTGCCATCTGGTTTTGTGTGTGTGTGCACGTGTGTGAATTTGTGTTTATTATACTTTTAGAATGTCCCTTCTACTGTCCATCATGCCTTATCCCTGACTTCTTTATGTTGTAATCATCTATAACAGAGGTTGTCCTGCTGTCTCGTTTTGTAAATAAAGTTTTATTGGAACATAGTCATGCCCATTCCTTAACATATACTATATGGCTGCTTTCACAGTACAACAGCAGAACTGAATAGTTGCAACAGAGACTGCCTAGACCACAGTTGAAAATATTTACTATCTGACTTCTCATGGAAAATGTTTGTCAACTTTTAACCTAGGTTTTAATTTCACATTAATAGTTTTAAAGATATTCCATATTTAGATAGCAAGAAGTACTATTTTTTCTCTGCTGATTCTTGAATCCTCCATCTTCATCTTTCATGGATTGTTTTGTTTAAGTTTATCATATAGTTATCCTTCCAAAGATATTCTATTGGTGATACACATCTGCAGTATTTCATATCAACAATCATGTAAGGGTCAGGCACAGTGGCTCACACCTGTAATCCTAGCACTCCGGGAGGCCAAGGTGGAAGGATCACTTGAGGTCAGGAATTGGAGACAGCCTGAACAAGAGTAAGACCCTATCTCTATTAAAAATAGAGAAATTAGCAGGGCATGGTGGTGCCCTCCCAACTACTTGGGAGCCTGAGGCAGGAGGATTGCTTGAGCCCGAGTGTTTGAGGTTGCAGTGAGCTGTTATGCGGCTGTTGCACTCTAGCCCCAGCAAAACAGCAAGATTCTGTCTCAAAAAAAAAAAAAAAAGTAAGATAATTTTTTGCTGAATATGCTAAACCTCTTTGAAGATAATTGTTATATTTGTAATACTCACCAGTATATATATATATATATATTACTTATAATAATCATATTTTTATTAAAATTGCAAGATCAAATTTATAAAGCAAATTTGTACCTTTCATTTATTGACTCTTGAAAGCACTACTATTTCTATTTACTGAGTTTGGTTCCTCTACAAACTTGTATTATTTCTGTGTTTGATTATTCTTGTGCTTTATAAATGAGAATCCTATTAATGCTCTACTACTCCTTAACGTGGGTTGACTGGTGATTATAGGGGAAGGGAAGAGCATATTCCTGGGCAGAGTATTTATTTTCAGAGTGAGGAGCCTCCCATGCCTCCTGGGGTCCACTGCTACTGTTCTTCTGTCCTTTGGCTCCCAAGATCCACAGGCTTCCTCCTTTAATCTGTGGACAGTTACAAACAAGAAAACAAAAGGGATGAGCAGTCCAGCTTCTCTAAATGCAGTGTCTCAAATAATCACTCTGCCCGTTACCCTAGGATTCACTGAATCTGCCTTCTCTGAGCTTGGAGCATCCCTGAAATTTCTTCTTTCCTTCTCAGCAGTCTGGAGCCCATGAGTATTTTTGTTTAGTTGTTCTAGCTTGTTTTTCCAAAGTCTGATACCATCTCTGGCACTTTTTTGTCCCTGGTCCTGTTACCAATTAATCCTCCCACCCCCTTACTATTTTCTGTCATTTCATGTTTGGTAGAGATAATTTCCCTGCAGTCCGACATCTTGAGTTAATCTTCATGCACAGGATTTTTCAATTAATCCCTTAAAAACTCAATTAAATATAATCTGTGGGTGATAAGCTATGGTTTTGCCATTTTTATTTCAAAATACTTTAAAAGATATTAAGAGTATCTATGGCACAGAAAGAAAATTGAAGTCCTACTCCAACAATATTTCTGAGGGCATTCAAAATGTTAAAATTTCATCAACTATAGAGTAAATGGGTAGTCTTGAGTCACTTGCTTTTAAAAATAAATTGGGTAATCCACTACAAAAAAAATTTTTTTTTTTTTGAGACAAAGTCTTAACCATGTCACCCTCGGCAGAGTACTGTGGCATCACAGCTCACAACAACCTCAAATTCTTGGGCCCAAGCAGTTCTCCTACCTCAGCCCCACAAGGAGCTGGGACTACAGGCACCTGCCACAATGCCCAGCTATTCTTTTGTTGCAGTTGTCATTGTTGATTTTAGCTGGCCTGCTAACCTGCCAACCTCGGTGCACATGGCCGGCAACCTACTCACTGAGCTACAGGCACCACCCTATTCAATTTTTTAAAACATGTTCTTTCATGGGGACAGCAACCATTGGTTGCAGAAGAGCTATGGTTTTTAGCCACTTTTTTTCACCTAATAGATTGGACAGTGATCAGTGATACTTTCAATCAGAAAAATTTGGCTAACAAGCCCATCTTGTTTTGGAATTCTAGCCCCATCTCTGCCACCTCCGTACCTGACTTCTGAGTAGCCTGTACAGAGCACATCAGGAGCTGCCTTTAAAAGCACCCTTCCTCCTAGAAAACATAGATCTTCACGCCCAATATGGCCTGGGCTTTTAAATCCCTGAAGAATAGCTGGACTCCTTTGGCTTCCTTTAAGAACCACAGGGAGGGATATGCATTTGAAATTCCTATGACTGCTCTTTGGGATTTCCAAGTGATTATGAAAACCTCTTCTTTCTCCTTTTTTGGTGCTGGTGTCGATATTTAGCAGAGTTTGCAGTCATACCTGTGTACACTCTCAGAACTCTCTGAGACAGCAGTTGTCGAATCTGCTCATTTTCTTTGCTTGGTGTAGGGAGAACTTTTTTTCCCTTGCCATCCAGTGGTGCCTCTCTTACCGTCTACTGGCCCCAATTGTTAACTGGCGGGGTTTGCATGTCCTTCCATGCTCTGATGGAGGAATCTCCAGCTGCAGCTACCTGTGGGGTTTGCATGTCCTTCCATGCTCTGATGGAGGAATCTCCAGCTGCAGCTACCTCAGGTGCAATGTGGCTTGTGATGACCACAGCCTGGGCTATCAGATTTTAAAATGGTGGCACACAATGAGTAGGCTGCTACTACTTTAGGTTTCCAGGGCTCCATTGCTTGTCCTCTACCATCACCCTATTTCTTCCCTGCTCCTCTCTAAGAAATTCTTATTTATTTGGCTCTTACTATGTATAAAACATTGTGCTGGGTATTTTCAGAAATATTTTCCTTTAAACCCTCACTACAACTGTGTGAGGGTGTTATTATCACCATGTTTCACCACTTAGAAATCTGGGGCTCAGAGAAGTGAGGAACTTGTCTGAGATTACACAAGTGGCAAGTAGTAGGGCTGAGATTTGGATCCTGGAATCTAAGCTCCGAAGCCCAAGGAGGGATCTCCGCAAGAATAAGCCACACGCTTGGTCTGTTCAAGAGTGTAGATCTGAATTCAGATGAGAAGCTAGAGGCCAAAGGAAAAATGTGGCCATCTCTTTTCCTCAAAAGCAACAGGGCTGGCTGGAGTTCCTTTAAAACTGGAGAATCATGGCACCAGATGTCAAGCTGAACAGACAAATTGGCTGCTTGGAAAATTTTTGTATGAATTAACTAAGTTCTCAGTTCCTGTGCTATTATCACTATGGTTCTGGATACGTTATTGAGCTTTCTTATTAGCCCATTCTGCTTTTTCTGGCATTCTGCTTTTATTTCTTGGCCTAGACAAAAGGAGCTTTTCCTAATCCAATAACTCAATTCAACAAACATTTATTGTTTGGCTACTTTGTGGTAAGGACTATGTTATATGTTACAGATACAGAGAAGAATAAAAACATGTTTTTTGACCACACATAGTTCCCAGTACTGGGAGCCAAAGAGAGGGGACATAGATAAAAGAAATAAGCAAGTAAACCTACAATTGCCAGATGATGAGATCGTGTCTATGGCATAAGGCTGTGCAAGATACCATGGAACCAGAGGAAAGAGACAGCAACAACAAAAAAAGAAAGAAAGAAAAGATAAAGAAAGCGACAGTAACACAACCCGGGTGGGTGGGTAGGGAGTGGATAAGGAAAAACCGCCAAAAGGATACAATTCTTGACAGATGAGCAAGCTCTTCAGACAACTAGGGCCATATCTGCATGTGTAAGACTTCTGGGAGTAAGAGTCACACTAAACTAAGGGATAAATGGAAGCCTTTTCCTGAGGGTCTGAGAAGTTGCTAGAACTGCATTGGAAACTAAACAAATTTTTAATTTCCTAGCTGTTCTCAAGTTTCTATGAGGTCATTTTGTACATCTATTGCTGGGTTTCTGGGTGGTTATTCTGGACTTCCCCAAGGCCTGGCCAATAATCTGTTTCTTCCTCATTCGTGTCCCTTACTCTGGTGCTCCAACAGAAAATCTGCTCAGTTCCTGTTAATCCCCAGGCCTATCATTGCTACCATTACTAAGCAGCTATGGTTATCTTCTGTAAGTCTTTTTAGCTTGTCTTCTCAACATTTCTGCTTACTAATTGCCTGTACTGGTTGCTGTTGTCTAATGGTTTCTGCGATCTGTTTTCTCTTGGGTCTTTCAGCTACTATTTTTGCTGCCAATGGCTATCCCTCTCTCTTTATCATATTCATATTCTCCAAAAATGGAATAAATTAGTTATTTACCAACCTTTACCTTGGGCAAAGCTCTTACATTCTGCCAGCTCACAGGCCATGTCTAGCCAGGAGATTGGTGGCCTTGGTGTCAAATAGTAAGTCAAGCAGGGAGTCAGGGTTACAAGATGGAGGTTTATATCAGCAGAGCCAGACTAAGGAGGGGACCATGCATATAACAGACAACCTGAGGCTTGGCTGATTCAGAGAAATGATAGTACAGATGCAATTAGAGGCACTATAAAAGGAGACAACAACAACAAAATCTCCCCAAAACATACTAACATCAACTTCAATGTTATTGATACATTGGCATAACTTTAGGAGATGGTGTGGGGGGGAAAGGAATGAAGAAAAATAGAAAATTCTTAGTAATAAACCTATATATATACACATACATACATACATACATACACAAGAAAGCCTACAAAAAATAGATCTGTTCTGGAAAAGGAAATATTTTTTCCTGCTTTATAGGAAATGACCTTTCCTGAGGTCCATATGAAGAAAGTTAGTCTGAAGATATCTCTTTCTCAAACATACAAGTGGTGATGTGACAGAATGTGGTGAGTAGCTGCCAGGTTGACCCATCGTTCAATTATATACTCATCTAAATGTCGCTGTGAAGGTATTTTGTAGATGTGGTTAACATCCACCAAGAGTTGTCTTTCTGTAAAGAAGATTATGCTGAATAACTCAAAGGATCTCTGCAAGAATGAGCCACAAGCTTCATGATGGTCACCTCAAGAGCAAAAATGAGATTTGCCTAAGGAAGAAGTAATTCCTCTTCCATGTTGCAGTGTCCACTGCCCAAGAGTTTTTGGTTTGCCCTACAGATTTCTTACTTGCCAGCCCCCTCATCATGTAAGCCGATTCCTTTAAAATACATAAATATATAAATATATATATAGATGCAAATATATTCCTACTGGTTGTTCTCTGGTAGAAGCTTGTTTTGTACAGTGCATATGAAAGCACAAACTCTTCAGACTAGCTTTTGTAGACTTGGAATTTGGTATCCCATAAAATCTTATCATCAGCTGTTCACTCCAATAGGCCAGTCTCCTGTGTGTCTCATCATGTGCACACTCGTTTTCCTGCTTCTAGTCACACCATATTTATCATCTGACTTGTCTCCACTCTTCCTTTCCCCTTTATAAATTCCTTCCCTTTACTCACACTCACTTCCATCCCAAGTCCTCCATGAAGCTGCCTTTAATAACCTTAGCTCCTTTCACTTTTTTGTCTAACCTCCCTTAGCAGTTATTAGCTGTGTCATTCATTGAGGTTCTTAATTTTACATTATCTTACCTAACACTGTTTTATATATAGTGTTATATCTACCTGCACCTTTAGAAGGTATAAATTTGCAAGTACAAATTTAGGTGTGCAAGAAACATCAGATTTCTTTATTTTCTTTAAATCAGATTACATTCACTCCAGATGTAAGTGATCCCGACCTTAGTTCTGCTAGAGTAGAAGATCAACCAGTCTCAGTTATTATGGGGCTTACCTCTTTTCTTTTCCTCAGTCTAAGAAGACATGTTGAGCCTAGAAAAAGGGGAAGATGGACTTTGATAACCTTATTTTTCAAGAGGATGCAGTTCCTAGAAGCCAGGCAATTCCTCTGCTTATGGGCCAAGATGGGGCAGGGATCCAGCCTTCCTAGGGGCACTAGGCATTCAACCGAGGTTATCTCCTTGGGGTACTTCTAGAAAGCAAGGCTGGAATCTCCACTACTGAAACCTCAATCTTTGACTTTTTTCCAGTGTGGGGAATTTTTTTTTCTCTACAATTTTACCTGCACACAATCTCTTCTCCCTTCTTTCTCTTTTTTTCTGTCTCTGTCCAGATGTGCTTACCTTTTTAACCCCTTGGCAAATCTCCTCAAGGAGCAAGGAACCTGGAAGGCAGATTGCTGTTCATTTAACTCCAGGGATAACACTGACACTACATCTAAGGAGGCCTATTCCAGGAGGCCTCATTTACAATGTGAATGGTGCCCCCTGGAGTTGTCTAAGGGAGAGCAACTTTCTGCCTAATAACATAAACTTCCCTGGGGGTCTACTTGGAATGGAGGGAAGAGAAAATATAAGGAGCACAAAAAACAAATTAATAGTTTAATAAATTATCCTGTGATATGCTTATTCCTTTGTACTTTTACTTCACTTTAAAAAAATATGTACAGACTGATATGTCTAGTGTTCTGATGAGATTATGAACTTCTTAAAAATCAGAACAATATTTTACTTACCATTTATTTTTAATATTCCTGAGATCTTAACATATAAATTGTAAATAATAGGTTTTTAAATGCACCTTGAAAAGAACCAAGGAATAACAGAGTTTCTGTGTTATTGGACAGGCTCCACCAGTTTAGACTGCACTGGTTCTGACTTTGTCATTGTAAGGGTGGCTCTGGTGTCTTTTCATTGTCACTTTTAGTGTTAGGTAAATACACTTTTTCTTTGCCTGCTTCTGTTCACAGCTGCTGCTGGTCTGAATTTCTGAGATATCAAATTTCTACTTGGGACCTTTGTAGCCCCAAGTAAGAGTAAACACTTCCTTTAAAATCCAGATAGACGATATTAACTCAAACCTTCTTTTATGTAAGAGAATCGACAGTCACAATATAAACATGTCTATGGTACCAACAATGGAAAATTTCTAAGTGAAATCAAAGCAGTACCTGGCATTCATTTTCAATATAACTCTCACTTGAAGAGCCAGATACACTATTTGAACTTTATCCCATTAATCTTTACAGATAAGCAAAGGGCCCTGAAAGAATGACTTATACAGGTGGGGTCACCCTAGCCAGGTCATGACAGTGTTGTTAACAGCCTGCTTTTTGCCAATATACAGTTTGGCTGTTTTGCCCTAAGAGACCATTGTTTTGATGACAATGAAATATTTGTGCTCAACAGGAGAACTCGTATTTTCACATCATGCTTCACATTAGTACTGGTATTGAGAACATTGATCCAAATTTGCCAATATTCACTTGGTTTTTAACTCCTCAACTTCCCTCTTCTGTAATCTGGCTTCCTCTTTTATTTTTCCCCTCTCTACTCCCTCCCATGTCCGGCTATCTCTAATGCTATTAAAAGACTGAAAATGCAATCACATTATAGCTTTGAAACTTAATATGTCAGCTCTCCTAGACTACTTGCATTTTGAAAGACAATAGCTTAGGCCAAAGAAATTAAGCGTCACTGTTTACTATCACAGGAATATTTTTTTTGCGGGGTGGTGGGGTGGGGGGGATGTAAATCCTTCTTTCCTTGCCTTCTCAAATGGCAGTGTGAAGATAATTAGGCATTCTACTTTCAGGTCCTAGAGAGAAAAGTCTGCAATAGAAGAGACAAAGAAAATAATGATCAGGAGAAAAGAGGATGGGGGGAGGGAAAAAGGAGAACAAGATAGAGCATTAGATGTACACTTTTAGCATTAACCAATATTTACCAATAACAAAACCAATTTCAGGCCTTATCTTCTTTTGGCAGAAAAATCATAAATAATAACATAGAATAACATCTTGTAAATGGGCTTATGTATCCCTTCCCTTCTTTTCCTTCCCTTTTACTCCATTAAAGATCTCATCGCAGAGCTAATATGGAGCTATGCATTATTCTCTCTTCAAACAGTGCCCTTTATTGGCTTTGCACCAGTGCTCATGTTATCCCTTTTGCCTAAAATTATCTTTCCTCAGTTGTTCTGCCTATTCAACTCCTATTCATCCAATGAGACCTGTTTGGAAGACTGGCCAAAATGCCTTCTCCAAACACGTCTTTTATAATGAGCAGGACCAGTTCCATTCTCCTTTATATCGCATAGCACGAGTAGAGGTAATTACATTTTAGATTTCATCATCTTATATAATTTACATATGTTAACATATTGCTCTACTCCATAGAAGGTAAACTACTTCAAGTTGGAACCAGGTTTTATTTACTCAGTACTTTCTATAGCTGATACAATTATGTATCAGGCTTGACAAATATATGGTCAATGCATATGCTACAGTCTGGAAAGTACAAAAATATAATAAAGGAGACAAGTTGACAGACATAAGAAAGTAAGACAGTATAATGTACCAGGCTAGGAAAATTAAGGTTAAGTAACCAACTAAATTCAAAAACTATTTATTAAATACCTGGAAATTGGGAAGCGTGTCCTGAAACTACTAGGATAAATAAAACATACTCACAATCCATCTTGTAGATTCTGTTTATCTGTGTACAGCACTTTCCTAGTTTACATATCACATTATGTGTTGTTCCTTACAACACCCCTGTGAGGTAGGTCATTATTTTCCTTTTTAAGGAAATAAACAGAAAAGGTTTGAATTCAGAGGTCTTCTGACTCCAAGACTAGGGCTTTTTTCCCTCCCCTTATATCAGTGTTCCTCAACATTTTCTACTGTGGATACTTTCATGGGGGAGGGGGAATAAAATGCATACTCCTCAGGGTTTGCAAATGCAAGCTCAAAATCTAGAGTGTTACCTTAAAAATTCATGTTTACAATGATGTTTTGCATTACTTCACAATGAATCAAACTGAGCTCTGAGAAGATGAGCTATACTGATTCTGGATCTTTGAGGGTCCTTAGTACAGGGTTTCATAAACAGAGGTGTGCATGCACAATTTGAGAAGCACATGGTTACAATCTTACCTTCACTCTGGAGTCTCTGGGTTGGGCTTCAGTCCTCACAGAAGTTTCTTTCAGATTTCTTAGTGGCATAATTTTATTCACAGTCTTCTCTGAAGACTATAACAAAACACCCCCACTATACTCCACCCACTGAACTACTAGATATTAAGAGTGGGCAGTGGGGGCTGACTCTATCCTCCCGGAAAAAATGTCTCACGCTTGTAATAAGGTCTCTTCAGTCTGATAGTATCTGCCTCCCCTCACTTTACTGGTTGAACTTAACAGTTCCAGGGGACTCCTCCAACCACCTGTTGCTCTTCGAAGGCCCCAAAGGCTTAGCAACACACTCCCATCAGCGCTGCCACTAGAGGGCAGTTCGGGGTTGCAGCTCTGCTGGGCCCTCTAGAGGCTGCCGGGGTAAAGTGGCTCTTCTATGGAACCTATTAAAAACTCTAAAAAGTTGCACTCGGGAAGCTAGCCTGTGTGACACCCAGTGGCGAACTTAAAAAAAAAAAAAAAAAAGTCTTGGTTCTCAGCTTCCTTTTCTTAAGGCCTTTATAGGCCTCAGATATTTCCCTTCCTTGGATGAGTCTCCCCATCCCTAAGAACCTCCCCTCCAAGAGTGTGACAACCTGGCGACATCATCCTCTTTTGGCAAGGTAAAAAATTAGAACCCCAGGGGACACAGCAACTTTTCCCAATGCCTTTTTACTTCAACCATCATTCCCATGAATGTAGGTTGTACATATATATATACACACACACACACACACACACACACTCTCTCTCTCTCTCAAGATTTTTTATTATAATCCCAGTTTCACCATCACTTGCTGGTTCTGGAGTTAAGCTGCCAAGATTCAAATCCTGGCTCCTACATTTACCAATTGGGTAATTTTAAGAATGTTATTTAACCTAAGCTTCTATTTCATGTGTCAAATAGGGAGAATAACGGTACCTACATTACACAGTTTGGGGGAGGAATAACTATGATAATGTGTGGAGAGTTCTAGTCTGGCACATACAGTGTTCAACGAACATTAGCTATTTTTATTCTTCAAAACGCCTGTCTAGTGTACACCAGGGCTATCAGTTTGGTCCAGAAAAATACTTTCTTTATGTAGGACATGAAGGCATGTATGCAAAATAAATTTCATAAACAACCTGACGTTTCCCAACTGGTTAAGCTACTAGTGACCTTAGATTATGGAAAAGGGGATTCATTTGTGTGACACAATCCATGCAGTAAGTATTTGGAGCACAAGGGAATCCAAGAGGATTAGGTTCTTCTGGAGGAGCAGTGTTTTGCACACAGGTGTCCTTCCTCACCCTCCCATCCACCCCTGGTGCAGGCATTCAGGATGAGTCTGGGGCTTAAGTCTATGGGCCAGGCCAGAGGGCACAATGGAGAAAAGGCAAGAGGGTTCAGTCCTAGGCAGGGAATTGAGAACTCAAAGGCTAGGCAACCCAAGCCAGTCAAATGCACCACCCACTGGGAGTCTAAAAGGTGGCAGTGCCTCACAGCCCAAAGTCCATGCACAGCTGGTAAGTGGCCAGAGAATCTACAGGTAGAAACCCCATAGACACTATCAGAAAAGGTAAAGCTGAAGGGCTTGTAACACCCACAGGCCGGGAGAAAGGTCAGTGTGAGTTGAGCAGCTGTTCCATCCGGTGCCAGAGGCCTTGGCTGTTGTCTTCCACACTCAGGGCAGCTTAGGCCTCTCAGATCAGCCCCACCTAGAAAAGCCAATTCTTCTCCTCTTAAAGGGGACTACCTTATTTGTGGCAGGGAGTCTTACTCTCAGAGGCCAAAGCTATCCCTTAGGTATGAATGGGAAGTGGGCGAGGGCAGAGTCTACAGGGGTGGTGGTGTGGTGGGGGTTCAACTGGCTCCAAAGGAAGGAGCTTGTGGCTGCAGCCTGAGCCTCCATGTTGTGAGTACTACATGCGTTCTTTCAGAGACAGGCAGGGGCCTTGGCTGCCAGGGACCCTGACAAGCCGCGACTTGAGCTGTGCGTTAGAGCCTGTGGTGAATTGGGAGCGGTATAAAGGAGGAGGGAGGGCATTCCTCAAAAGGGAGTGGGGTGGGGAGGTGGAGGGGAACAGCATGAGCAAAGGCACTAAGGAAGAATGAATCTGCTGCGCGTTGAGGATGGCATGGAGACTTCACTGATTGGAGCCGGAGTTCTTGCAGGGGGATGGAGGCAGCTATGATTGGATAGCTAAAGTGGGGCCAGATTTGGAGGGCTTTGAATGCCCGACTGAGGAGCACTCAATCCAGCTCCTGACTTGCGATTTCCATTGAAGACCGAATTACCTAAAGGGTGGTTAATTCCAACGCGTGTCCTTCTTTGGGGGCTTCTCAGAACTCAGCTCCCTCTCTTACCTGCTTCAGTTCTCTCCATTTACACAGGGAGGAAGTAATCTTCACATGTCAAGGGGGGGGGGGGAATAATGTTTATTCATTTCCCTTTACTTGCTTTGAAGATGTCAAAAAAAAAAAAAATCCCATTTCCACGCCAGATATTATTAAATTTGGTTTCTCCTTCTCCTCACGCAAGTTGTCTTTCTCTTGCCAGCACCTCCCCCACATTTTCCTGCTCTCCACCACCTCGGCGGGTCCCCTCTTGGCCCCCGGCTGCGCGCCTCCCGGGCCGCTGGCCCGCGCCCACCCTCCGCACCCGTGCGCCCCCTTCCCGGGCCCCCGCGCCCGTAACCCGCACACACTTGCCCACGCCCCCCCTTCCCCCCCGCGGCGGAGCGGTAGGTGTGCGGACTGCGCTGGGCCGCAGTGCGGCTGCGCGCACTGGGCTGCCTCCCGGGCTGGCAGGGCAGAGGCGGCCGCGGCGGCGGCGGCGGCGGGGCCGGCAGTGAGTGGCTGCAGCGTGGGGAGTGGCGTGGAGCGGAGCCTGGGTCTGCAGCAGCGTGGGGACCCCGGAGTAGAAAGCCCCGGGGACAAAGAAGGAAGACTGGGCCGCGAAGTCCCTGAGCAACCGTCCTCCTTGGATTTGGGGGGGAGCCTGGCCCCCCCCACCTCGTCATCAAACGCCCCCTCCTCATCCCCCCAGCCCCGGCCGCTGACGGGAGGAGGCGGCGGCGGCGGCGGGGGGCTGAGGGGCGCCGCCATGCCTCTCCCGCGGTGAAGCGCCCCGGCGGTGAGGAGCCGCTTGGTCTCCCCGGTGATGTCCCCCAGGCGGCAGGCGAAAGCGACTCACTCGAGCACTGGAGTAAAGGCCTAGCTTATCCAGCTTCCTTCCTCCTCCTCCTCCTCTTCCCCTCCCCTCTTCTCCTCTCCCCCCTTCGTCCTCCCCTCCCCGTCTCTTCCCTCACCCTTCCCCGCGCCCCCATCTTCCCTCCCTCCCTCCCACCGCTCCAGCAGCGATGGCAGAGGAACAACAACAGCCGCCACCACAGCAGCCTGATGCCCATCAGCAGCTTCCCCCCAGCGCCCCCAACTCGGGGGTGGCCCTGCCAGCCCTTGTACCCGGGCTGCCAGGGACAGAGGCCAGCGCGCTGCAACACAAGATCAAGAACTCCATCTGGTAAGAGGATCCTCCATCGCTGGGGTAAAAAAGCCCAGGCACATTTCTGCTGCAAAGGGGGTGGGGGACGGCGGGAGGGGGAGTGGAGGAGGAGGCTGATGCATTCATTGAATGTGGGTTTCGCGAGTCGGGTGCATAATTTGTAGGACTCTGGAGCCCCTGGTCTTCTCAGCCAAAAAAATGCTTTTACCCCCTCCTCAATTGTGAAGTGCAGATAAACAAATTATTTGTGTTTTTCCCTTAGTGTAGGAGGAACATGGATCGAAATGAAGTCATATTGCATGATGTTAGCATGAATTTAAATTGGGGAATGTGAAATGTGTTTACTCCTTTTTACAGTCATAGAGGGAGAAAGAAGTGTATTGTGAATTTTCACCAAAAGAACATTGTGCGTAAGAATATTAATGTGTCTTTCCCTTTCAATTGAGTTAATTGAACTACTATTTCTGGATATTTTTGCTTCCTTTATTCTAATATTAAATTTCCCTTCCAGGGAGTTTATTCTTTGCCTTGATTGTGAAGAAAGTGCTTTTTTAATATAAAATATTTTAAGGTTGTAGCTTACATCCTAAAGTAATTTTTTAAAAATTTAAATAAATGAGGACTCAAATGTCTTGCCATTTCAGGTGTCTTTTTAAAGAAACTATAGGTTGAATGTCCCTTGCTATTCTTGTATGAAAATTTCCATTATTTCAGCATTACATTAGGCTCTTAAAGATTGGTAGTGATCTTTTAATAATTAAGTACACTGAGTTAAGTCTATCCTCTGTTAAAACCATTGCAAATATTCTTTGAACATGAACTTGCATTGTTTTGTAGGATTCTTCAATAACTGACATTTTTAAAAAAATGTAGCACTATTTTTAAAATGGAAAGCAATATTTGGGAGTTGGTTTAAGAAATTGCTTTTAATAGAAGTTTAAAAATAGAATTAAATGTACTATACAAAATGCCTTCATTTTGAAAGTGGAGATGAAATCTTTCGGGTCTTGTGATTGAATATGACTTCTAAGATATCAAAACTCATTATTATTATTTTGCAATTTAAAAACATAACGCAGGTAACATTGCATGCACAGTATTTACATATTTAAAAAGTGACAATTTTTAAATACAAAATTGAGGTTTGTTATATAGTAATTTTTATTATTTTCCTGGCATGCATCCATGTTGTCATGATGCTCATATGAAATAGGTCAGGTCAGGCTTTAATAGTTTCATACTATACAATAGTTGGCAGTTGACTTACCTAGCTTTCAGTTTTAATTTAAAAATGAAATTTAAATATTTTAAAGGTGAACTTTTTTGGCTTTGACAGTAGTTATGTTGTGGCAACTTGAATAGGTTAGATAAATATGATTGTCCTCTGTGTGTGTGTGTGTGTGTGTAAGAGAGAGAGCAGGCTTTATTCAATGGATACTCTCACCCCTTTTTTAAAGCTGAAATTTAGAAAAAGTGATAGTTAATTTCCTGCTTACTATCAAGGTGTCCACAAAACCAGTTTTATTTTTTAACCCCTATTAAGGCGATGTAACTTAGTGTCTCTGAAATTGTCATTAAATTGAATTAAGCATAGTGCTTTTTGTATTCAGATGAGGGACATCAAGTTAAAGGACTAAAATCTCTTTAAAAAGGCAATTATAAAATTCACTTTTATTGAATCAGTAAAGCATTTTTTAATTTATTATGAGAATAAAAGGGGAAAGGAATTTTCTCTATATAATTGTAAAATGAGTGAGTTGTATAGTCAGCTTAAGTGTTTGAATAATGATGATAGTGGCGTGCATTTTTTAGTAAATCATGTTATTTGTTTAATATCTTTCACTGATAATATTTACACGTCCATTACAGACTAACTGTTCTGACTTTAACGTGAGAAAAACTTCTGAAGTGTACTCCAGGTTTGGTACTTGCTTTGAAAAACGGACAAAACACCTTAATCCCAAAATGTGCAGTTTTATATTTTTACTTTAAAATTGTAGTGGCACACTTACTACCATTTCATTTTCAACTTTAGAAATGCTATTTGCAAAAATAGTTTTTATGTTGTATTTGACTTTAGAATAAGTATTAGTGGATGTATTCAATACATAGTCTCATATGCCCGGCTCCACAAGACTGGATTTATATTATCCATCAAGTGACTGTATGAAGTAAAGATGTTAAAAAGTGAAAGCATTATTTCATCTTCTAAGAAATACTGTGTATGTATTAAATTTAAATAATCTTTAATAAATAAGATTGCAATTCCTTAGCTGTCTCATTGCACATTTTTTAAGGCAATATTATTTTCCCAATTATTTTATCACCTTATAATGTTCTGAGAACTTCTCAGTTTTGTACTACTTCATATATCATCCTTTGATACCATTACTAATGAGGATGTAAAATACATTAAAAAAAATGTGACATTTAAAAATTATCAACTGGGTTTTGACCATAATTTGATCATAGTTTCTAAATTACTGGGCTTGCAGATCACAAACAAGTCTGCACTTGTCTTCTTGCTCTACTAATGTAAATATAGTTTGTGATGTTGGCCTTTTGCTGGACAGTGAGTTATTTATTATCTCAGTGCATAATTAATATATTCTATTAAACTAAAATTCTGTTTGATAAAAGTATGTCCATTGTAATTTTAAGCATTAAATGAGTATCTGAAAAAAAATACTCAAAATTGAAGCCATTATACTTAATGAGATTGGAAACTATATTACTTAAGAAATGGAAATATAATGTATTTTTAAGGTAGTTCTAGAAAATATACTGCCAACTAGATAGTGGCATTATGTTTCTGTGGTATATTTCTGAATACCTCCAACTTAAATCTAAGTTTACAAGTTTGTACTTACTCATTTCCTCTTTGTAGACAAAAGGTCCAAATCATCTACACGCTTCACTTGAAAAGATATTTGTAGGAGTGTACTTTAATACTGACTATGTGATAATACAGAGATATTACTTGTATTTTCTAAACAGAATTCTAAAATAAAACTTTTTTAATTAAGAAAAAAAGTTTGGTTTTTTTTAAGGAAGATTCATACCAGCAACCCAAAACAAAGTCACAACTCAACCTACCTGCAGACTTTAACCCACATTGCACCCCTCTTTGGCTACCTCATAAATGAACACCATAACCAATTTTCCCATCGCCCCTGTTTCCTAGTGTTTGGGAACATGAAAATTTGTATTGAAACAGCAACAAAAAATTTACTGTGTGCTTTTTTTTTAACATTTTTTACAGCAGTTTTACTTGAAACTCCAATAGAATAAAATTGCTGTAGAAAAATAGGATAGAGAAAATAACATTTGAGATTGCTTTAGCTTGTTTGGTTAGTTATGCTTGTGAATGGATGATACCTACAGGGGGTGGGAGTGAATAGCATATTTGCAGTTAGGTTGTAACTTCAGTACAGTGTTGATCGTCTCTAATCCAAAATCTGAAATTCTCCAAAATTCAAAACTTCTTTAGTGCTAGTATGACTCCACCAAGTGGAAAATTCCACACCTGACGCATGTGACAGGTTGCAGTCAAAACTTTGTATCATGCACGAAAGTATTTAAAATATTGTGTAAAATTACCTTTAGCCCATGTGTAGAAGATGAATATGAAGCAGATGAATTTTGGATTTAGATTTGGGTCCCATCTCCAAGATATTTCATTATGTATATGTGAATATCCCCAAATGCAGAAAAATCCTAAACCTGAAATACTTTTGGTCTAAAGTATTTGCAATATTCAACCTGTAACAAATGTTTAACTGGAAATTTAAGTGAAATCCTAATGCTTTATTGTAGAAAATATCCTAATACTGTATTTACTCAAATAAATTCAGAGATTTTTAAAAGAATTAGTTATCAATTATTATTTTAATTTATGTAACTCTTTTATTTCCAGATAAGATCTTATAAACCTTCCCTTAAAACAGTCCTATAAGATCTACCATTCTCCCCACTTTATGAAAAAACAAAACAAATAATATGATCTATAGGATTCCTCTGATTCCTGTCACACCCTGGAAATTGCTGGGATCAGAGTTTCTTGTCTTTATTCAATGCTGGTTTCTAAATTCTAATTTAAACCAAAATTGAACAATTTTGTTTTCTTTCTGATTTATTGTGATGGCAATAAACCTCTGGACATTAAGTGATTATCTTGTTTTCATCTTAGTTACAGTGAACAAAGTTTGGTAATCCATATGATTTACATAGTGATGCCATATTCTGATTTCTGTCCCCTGTCCTAGAAGTGAGTAGTTCAGTTCTGTCCTTGGTTCTGGGTCAGGCACTTTATTAGCTATGTCTGAGAAATAATTATCGTTTCTTCAGCTGCACTGGGAAATTCATAACTTTACTATAAATGCATAACTTTGGAGTTTATGTTAACTGTGAGGTTATGATCTCCATTTTGTTTTAAAAATAGAAACTGACTAGTATATCAGTTGACTTTCATATAGTTTGATTAGTTGGTTGACATGCTACCTAACCTGAGTTCAGCCCATGTTCTATACCAAGCATGCAAAAAACTTAGGGTGCTTTTTTGCTTGTCCAAATGTAGTGACCTAGGATGATTGTGTCTCAATACTAAGCATTTCTGATTCCAGAAAGAAGGCAGTTCCTTGCTCTCTTAAATTTGAAACTGATTCATTTGTCTTTTCTATTGACCAGAAAAGGCAAGTTAAGCAATTTCAAGCCTATTTTCCAGTCTTGTTTAGGTTAGGTAATGGATATTTATTTTTATAAATAATTGACCAATTTGCTCTCTTCATTGGAAGGTGACTTGAATGATGGTATGTGCAGAACTGATTTGGTTTCTGTCTTACTATTAGTTTTTGGTATTATTGGGAAAATGAGCTTTGCAGTGAAAACACAGAAGTGCCTCATGAAAGATACAGTTTGAATAAAAGCTTACATTGCTTTTTATATTAGAAAAATCTTGCACACTGACATTGTATAGAAGAAAATTAAAAGCAGTCTTACCATTTACTCAAATTTGAGCACTTCAAGCCAGAACAGTATGTAAGTACTCAAATAATCTGCTATATATGAAGTACTATGCTAGAGGGTGGCATTTGAGGAATGTCCATTCACTTGTAATATTAACCTTGTAAAATTAACCTAAGTAAAAATGTACAATAAAACTTTGCTTTTATTTAGCTAGGGGACTGGGGAGAGAAGTGACAAGTGTCAAGTGTGGATTGTGGGAAAAGTAGACCTTGGTTTCTGCATTTACAAAACGAGAGGGTTGTACTAAATGATCTTGCAAGTTCCTTTAGCTTAAATTTCTATGACTCTGTTACTATTTAAATTAATATTGACAATAATAATGAAAGATACAAGCATAATGAAAGACTAACATAATGAACTCATCACAGGTGATCAGCAGATCATTTTCAGTGTACAAATTATTAATATTTGTCAGTGTTTCCTTGAGTATTGTTCACTTATGTTATCTTGTGCAAAGGTGCTGTTAAGTGAGATTGCAAATATTTATTAAGCATGTATTATGTTTGAGGTATTTTAAGAGCTGTTTATTATGCAGAAATATGTAAGGCCATGTAGTAATCCTAGTTATTGGAGAGTTTACAAGCTGCTGGTTGAGAGATTGTAGTAGGGAGGCTATTTGTGTGCTTCTTTTGTTTTCTATATAAAGAGGTGCTCCATATTTAACCCTTTCCCATAATAATAATAATGTAATACTTTAATATTTTAAGGCAGTAGAGAATATCAAATTGTAAATTTGATTATGTAAACAAGAAAGGTGTCGATTATTTTCAAAATAATTTAGTGTTAGGGTTGAACCTCACAATTATTCCTCCTAATCTAGGGTAGACATTCTAGTAAGTAATTGTGACAGAATATACTTCGTAAATTATAAAGAACAGGACAGTGAGATGGTTACTCCACATCTCTGACCAAAGTAGAGGACTCTGATCCAGTGCCTCCTTTTCCACATTCTCTCTCTTTTAGTCTTTTAGTTGCTTTCTCTCCTGCTTTCTGGAAGGTTCTAAGTGTTTGGGTTAAAGGTAGCTAGGAGCAATAATCTTCCTTCCTTGGGTAGGATAATAAAATGAGAAACAATAGCTCTAAAGACTTAATACACTTGGTTGCTGACTATGAGTTAAGATATTTACTACTCAGCCTCAACCTCAGAAAATAAAAACTTTAAAACATGGTTTAATTTATCTGTAAATCAATGAAATAGGCATTTTTTTCTTTTCTGTGTCATGAACTTTGGTTAATTATGTACAATGTCTCCATCAGATGTTATTATAGTAGCTCTCATATATGTATATTATATATATATAAAATACATATTACAAAAAGTTGTGTGGGAGGTGAGGTTTTATATTTCTTCATATCTGAAAGCAGGCTGAAAACATGCAGATACTCCTTGCTATTTGCATCTCTAGCTTGGTTCTTGAGTTCAGAGAATGAAAGGTCAGAGTGACAGATTCCAATCTGCTGCATCTTGGAGTTTTGAAAGGTGTGAGTCCATATGGTGTGACAAACTATGTCCTTCAAATTGCCTTACCTAAAAAATAAATAAATAAATAAATAAATCTGAACCCATTTGTTGTCTAAATTTGAATATCAAGGGTTTGGTTAGCAAAGGTACCTTTATACTAATTCCAACTCAGGTTTAACAAATTAATTTGAACTGACATGCTAAATCTGATTGATTAGTAATGCCTACTAAGGGCATGGGAATAGGAAGCTAGGAAGTAAAGGCGCATATACCTTACAATTACTTCCCTTTTCTTTCTGAAATCGGTAATTTTTAGAATTTGAGCTCTTTTATAGATAAATGCATCAGTGATGACAAAGCCCCTTGGGCCTATTATGTTGGCATTTATGATGCCTTATTTTAAAAACAAACCAAGCATGCAGAGCCCTTGGGTTTGTGTTGTTTTCTGTGGCCCTTCTGCTTTGAGTACCTTGTACTTCCCAGTAACTACAAGATGAGAACAGGGGATTACTGTATTAAGTAGCTGCTTCAGTATGTATTATCCACAACCCTTTTTCCGTTGCTTTCATTATCTGCTTGTCTGTCCTAGTCTCTTTACCTGCTACCTGAAGAAACTATCTTTTTTCTGCTGATGTAAGTCTAACTGCAAGGTCCACCTTATGAACCACTGCTTCATATACCTTTCCTCAACTCCCAGGGAACAGTAATCTGAGTTATATAATTTAATTTTTTTTCAGTAATTTAGCCTGCCCTTATCTGAGATAGTTCAATTTTAGTAAGTTTTTACTGAATTTAAATGAAACATTCTTATTTTCTAATATGTAAAGTTCCAAGGTATTCAGAGACTTAATATAGCTCAAACAAAGTAACTGGTATTTAGTCAGTAATTTATATTAGTATAAAATATATTATTTGTATATAGGGAAGCCCAGAACTTGCCATTGTTTTAGCAATATATATGATATTTAACAATTTAATTGGAAATGAGTGTCACTTCAGTGATATCTTGCTTGGAATAAAGTTGATGCTTTGGGGAACCTAGGACATATGTTCCAACAAGATACTTTAGCTAATGTAAGGGAGTCACTTCTAATTTTGTTTGCAGTCATTAATCTGTGCTCTAAAATTTAATTGTCAGATTAAATGTGTGATCCCTGTTTCTGAAGCAGAGTCACTAGTAAGGAACATTTGGGCAAATTCTAAATATACACATTTTTAAGAAGTAAGAGGCTCAAAGATTAATTCTGAATTTATAGAATCAAGTGGTCAGGGAAAACTGAATTCAATACACAAGGATGGGGCGAGCTGGGTTATGGACTGATTAGGTTATTCTGCGTCCCACTCTAGTTCTCAAAAGATAAACTTTGGATTTTAAAGGCCCCCTTAACATTGAATTAGAGAGGCTTACTTAAAATTTGGTCCTGGTGGAGGGTTTGAGCTAGTTAGGAGACAAGACCAAAGTAATTTGGCTAAAGTAATTTGTTGAGTTATGGCTAAAGTGGCAAAGGAAACTTATGGAGTGAGGGCAACTAAGGAAGGAGACAGATTTCTTTGGGAAGTCCTGAAGGGGTAGGACTAAAATAGAAAAACAACTTTGAGGGCCTGCAGTGTTTCACATTCTTAAAGCTGGCCATATAGGTTGCAAGCATGGTAGGGTATTTTTTCTTTTCTTTTTTTTGAGCCAAAGTCTTACTATGTTGCCCTCAGTAGAGAACTGTGACGTCACAGCTCACAGCAACCTCAAAGTCTTCGGCTTAAGCCATTCTCTTACCTCAACCTTCCAAGTAGCTGGGACTACAGGTATCCGCCACAACGCCTGGCTCTTTTTTTGATTGCAGTCGTCATTGTTGTTTAGTAGGCCCTGGCTGGGTTCAAACCCGCCTGCCTCAGTGTATGTGGCTGGCGCCCTAACCACTGAGCTAAGGTCACCGAGCCTTTTTTTTTCCTTTTTCTTTTCTTTTTTTTTTTTTTTTTTTTTTTTTTGCAGTTTTTGGCCAGGGCTGGGTTTGAACCAACCACCTCCAGCATAAGGGGCCAGCGCCCTACTCCTTTGAGCCACAGGTGCCCAGGTGCCACCCTCCTTTTTCATTTTTTGGTCTAATAATCTTGCCTTAAAAGTCCCTTTTAGCTTTAAAATTATATTTTGTATTGAGAACTGGTTAGTGGAGTTCTCAAGTTACAATTACCTGGGAACTTGTTAGAAATGTAAATATAAATTTTGAGTATCCTTCCTGGATTTACTGTAGCAGAAACTGTGGGGCTCTGATCATATGGTCAGCAAGCTTTGATTAGCCTTCAGGTGATTTTGATTCTTTGAGAACCACAGGGTTAGAGGATTCATCTTTTTATTTTATTTTATTTTATTTATCTATTTATTTGAGACAGAGCCTCAAGCTGTCACCCTGGGTAGAGTGCCGTGGCATCTTAGCTCACAACAACCTCCCACTCCTGGGCTTAAGTGATTCTCTTGCCTCAGCCTCCCAAGAAGCTGGGACTACAGGCGCCCGCCACAATGCCCGGCTATTTTATGGTTGCAGCTGTCATTGTTGTTTGGCAGGCCCCGGGCTGGGGCCAGCTCAGGTGTATGTGTTTGGCGCCTTAGCCGCTTGAGCCACAGGCGCTGAGCCAGGACTCATCTTAAAAAAAAAAAAAAAAATTAAACCAAAGTCTTGTGTTGCCAAGTTATAGTATAGTAGTTTTCCCTCTTCTGTAGTTTCACTTTTCCAAGGTTCCATTTACCTTTAGTCAATCAGTCTGAAAATTGTAAATGGAAAACTCCAGAAATAAACAATCCATAAATTTTAAATTGTACTCCATTCTACGTAGAATGTTGAAATCTCATGCCATCTCATTCTGTCCTGTCCGGAACACAAATCGTCCCTTTGTTCAACATATCTACACCTTATATGCTGCCCACCCATCAGTCACTTGGTAGCTATCTCGGGTGGTATCAAAGTGCTATTTTCAAGTAACCCTCATTTTACTATTTACTTATTACTGTTACTTATTTTGCTATTTTATTTTATTATAGTTATTGTTATAAACTATTATTAATCTTACTGTGCTTAATTTATAAATTAGGGCGTCCACTGTGAGTCTTGCAATATTTCCCTGACAGATAATGGAGGACTTCTATATTTTCAATCATTCTTAAGTAGCCTAACTTTAATTTTCATAGTATTTAAATATAATTTTGCTATAGCATCATTTACATTATGTTGTACATTTCCTCTAAACTGATACCTTTGGTCTCAGTAATTGTATATTAAATGATTGGTAAATAAGAATTGAACACAATTCTACTCAGTCCTACTCAGCAGTTAAAAGACACACACACACACCCTAGTGATCCATGTGCAAGATATTATGGGATGTTGCAGTTATTTTACTCTGCCATTATATAAGGAGATTAGCCATAGACAATATATAAATGAATGGATGTGACTGGATTTGGCCTTTAGGCAGTAGTTTTTGGATCCCTGGGACCCACTGACATGCTGAGGAATATAGATTACAGTTCCTAGTGTTCTCTCCTTCTCCTTGACAAACAATGGATAATGATCACCTCACTTGCTTGATATTAATTGTCCTGTAGTTCTCCCTTGGGTAAACCCAGGATTATATGCAAAGCATCGTAGAACACAAATAAGTAAGAGTTGTATTTCAGGAATAGTCTTAACACATTTCCTAGTATTAATAACAATAATAGTAAACTCTGTTGACTTCTGGCTTTTGGTCTGACACATCAAGAGATTGGAAGTCCACATTACTGTAACCACAACAAGAAAAAAAGCTGAACCAACTGAAAATCACCAACTCTTCAAAATTGAGGTCATAGGGCAAATCGCTGCTCTGAAAACTGGAGAGACAGGTGATTCTGAGAATCGGCACTTACCAGGAGCAGAATCCCAGCAGTAGAAGCCCACAGCTAAAGCCACGGTAGGAGTAGCACATCTAGTAGTGATTGATGCATTGCTGGGGGTGCATTGTAGACTAGCTTGAGATTTAAAAACAAAGGGGTCCTAGTTTTAGGAGGGCTTCCTGGTACTTGTTGGAATTTTAACTTCAATGTGCCCTGTGAGAATATCAGAGAAAAATCCCCTTGTGCTTCCTGCAGGAGGAGGAGAAGAAAATCCGTTTTGAAACATGCCCAGAGCTCTGTGTTCTCTTTAACAAGATTTGCCCTCAAAAGAACCTATTTTACCAGAGCCTAATTGACTTGCGCTGGGCTTTACCAAAGCCTCACAAACCTGGATGAAGGAAAATACCCACTTTCAACCCCCTCTAACCTTTGATGTGAGGGAAGGGAGGTACTCAACTCAGACTATGTAAGGATAAGACCTAATCATACAATTCTAGAGTTCTTTCCCTCTCCCTACTACACTTTACCTCCACATTGGTAGGGCTCCTATGTAATCACAGGAGATTACAGTTAAAAGAACTATAAGCTTCTGGCCCTCGTTAAGGAGTCTCAAAGGATACCCTAAGACAACAGGGGAGATAAAAACAAGAACCACAGAAAAAATGTTAGCTCTGACAACAACAAACAGTAAAGACAACCAAACTCCTAGTCAAATAAACACAAAATACCTATCTCAGTTCCATTTACCCCAATATTACCATGCCAGGCTTTCAACCAGAAATTACAAGCATGCTGAAAGGCAGAAAAACACTTTCTGAAGAGACAAACCAAACATCAGCATCAGACTTAGATACGACAGATTTTGGAATTGTCAGACAGGGAATTTAGAATAAATATAGTTATCAAGCTCAGAGTTCAAAAGGAACAAAATGGACAACAGGCAATAAAAAATAGGCAAGATAAGCAGAGTAATGGAAACTCTAAGAAAGAACCCAAAGGAAATGTTGGAAATCAAAGACACTAACACAGACAAAAAAGGCCTTTGATGGCCTCATCAGTAAACTGTACATGACAACACGACTTAGGAAAGAATCTGTGAGTAGGAAGATATGTCAATAGAAGCTTTCAAAACTGAAATGTAAAGAGAGAAAAGAATGAAAAAGATGGAACAGAACATCCAAGAACTATGAGACAATAGCAGAAGATATAACACAAGGAGAATATCAGAAGTAGTAGAAAGAAAGGAACAGAGGAAATAACTTGAAGTATTTGTGGCTTAAGAATTTTCCAAAATTAATGACAAAGACCAAACCAGAGATCCAAGAAGCTCAAAGAACACCAGCCAGGGTAAATACTAAAAAAACTATACCTGGGCATATTTTTGTCAAACAGTAGAAAATCAAAGGTAGAAAATCTTGAGAGAAGCTGGAGAGGGAGAATCTCTTTACCTGCAAAGGGGTAAGGATAGGAATTACATCAGAGTTTTCTTCAGAAATCATACACATAAGGAGAGTGGAGTAAAATATTTGAAAGAAAAGTTGAAAGAAAAAAGAACTAAAACCATCAATCTAGAATTGTGTATCCAGCAAAATTATTCTTCAAAAGTAAAGGAAATAATGACTTTCTCAGACAAATAAAATCTTGAAATCTGTCACCACAAAATGAAAAGAAAGTTGGGCAGCACCCGTGTCTCAATTGGTAGGGTCGCTGGCCACATGCACCAGGCCTGGTTGGTTCAAACCCAGTCCCAGCCCCTGCTTAAAAAAAAGAAAGAAAGAAAAGAAAAGAAAGTCTTCAGAAAGAAGGAAAATGATATAGGTTAGAAACTCAGATCTACATAAGGAAAAATGAGAAGGAAAAAAATGAAGGTAAAATAAAATCTTTTATTTTTCTTTTCTTTAATTGACCTAATAATAATTTGTTCAAAATAATAACAGCAACAGTGTATTCAGTGATTATAGCTCATGGAAAAGTTAAATGAATGACAGCAATCTTATGAGAGATGAGATGGAGGAGTTGGAAATACTGTTTGTTATAAGGTATTAACACTTAAATCATGAAGCAGCGTAGTGTTTGAAAGACGACTTGGATTAGCTGTAAATATGTGTTGCAAACTCTAGGGCAACCACTAAAAAATGTAGTGTAATTGATATGCTAGGCATATAGAGAAAGTGGAACCATCACATGCTCAAAACTAGAGAATGCAGAAATAGAAATGGAAAGCAAAAAATACAAACAAGGAAAAAGGGTAATGAAAGTAAATAGTTAATAGATATGGTGCATATTAACCCAGCTGTATCAATAATCACTTTAAATAATACCATTTAAAAGACAGACTGTCAGGGTGCATAAAACGCAAGACTGCAGACAACATACCACTAATAGACTTTGGTACTTTATCATAATTTAGTAACCAGTTACTTGTAACATACTTCACTGCTGTGTTGTAACACTGAATTTTGAGAACATTTGCTATAAAAGTTGCAAGCAAATGGCAAAGTGCTTAAGTTATACAAGAGTTTAAAAGGAAACGAACTTATTTTCTGCCTAGGTTTATGTTTAAACCACTTAATTTCCTTTTAGGATTAATTTTGGAAGTAATTATTGAGCACATATGTGGATTCTGATTTTCTTAATAAAACGGCTTTATTGAGATAATTTTCATATCATTATATTCACCTGTTTTAAACATGCAATTAAGTGCTTTTGAGTATATTTACATAATTGTACAATTACCATCATGATCTAGTTTGAGAACAGTTTATTTTTTTCAAGCAGTTAAAAAGTGAATTATATTGACCAGGCTACATAGCAATTAGAAATAGAAAGGTTATTTGTCTAATTCTTTCTTTCTTTCTTTTTTTTCCATCTAATTATAATTCTAAAGGGTCAGAGGCAACAGGAGAATTTGGGGTAGTGTTTTTTATTTGTTTTTGTTTTTTGTTTTTCTTAATGTTGATGAAACTTAACAATAGGATATGGGTTTCTAGAAACTCAAAAGATGAAGTTGCGTTTGGCTCTGTTATTTTTTTATGCCATCTTTCCTTGCTTTTATCCTCTGTGGAGCAGTGCTCCTACTGTTTTAGATATGCTACAAAGCTTTCTTCTACTTAGATGCTTACTACAAAAAAAAAAAAAAAAAAAATCAAAGTATTATGCTGAGTTTCACCATAACTTGTGTGGGTTTCAGACACTTCTACTTTATGTATTTATAATTATAAAGTACTACATGTAAGCTATCTTTTTTTCTGCAACTTTTTTTTTGAACTATGAAGGTAATTGAACTCCTCTACATTAGTTTTCTCTTTAAAAGGGAAAGAAAATTTCTCTGTCAAGCATAGAAATTTACTAGACAGAGTAACTTTTATAGAAAGTCTTGCATATTTAACTTTTTTTTTTCTTTTTTTTTGAGACAGAGTCTTACTTTGTCACCCTCAGTAGGGTGCCATAGCATCATAGCTCGCAGCAACCTCAGACTCTTGGGCTTAAGTGAGAATACTAGTATTCTCTTGCCTCGGCTTCCCACGTAGCTGGGACTACAAGCGCCCACCACAATGCTTGGCTATTTTTAGAGATGAGGTCTCCTTCTGGCTCAGGCTGGTCTCAAACCTGTGAGCTCAGGCAATCCACCCACCTGCACCTCCCAGAGTGCTACCATTACAGGCATAAGCCACTGTGCCCAGCCTTACATTTAACAGTTTTAAGGTGAAAAATTATCAGAATCACAGAGAGGTGATCCAGTGTAGTAGTGTAATAAGTTATTAAAATTAAGTTTTGGAATTAGTTGCCTGGGTTTGCCACCCAAGTCATCTAATCTTTGAAGCTGTTTACTTTTTCAGTAAAATAGAACTAGTAATAGTACTTACCTCATAGGATTGGTAATGAAGGATAAAGGAGATAATTCCTATAAAGCACCTGCTATACAATCTGACACATGGCAAGTACTTAATAGATGTTGGCTGTTATTTTTTAAGAGCAATAAAATTGAAAGAACCTTTTCATTTTAACATACCATTCATATATAAGATTATATGATTACTTCTGATTTTTAATACTGTATTACTGTACTGTGATGGAGGGAACCATGATGATAGGTGCAGGAAGACTTTTCCGGGCAGCAGGAACAGCAGATGCAAAGGTCTTGAGAAGGCTTCTTACAAAGAGGCAGCAGCAAGAGTGCTGTGAGCAGAGTAGTGTAGCAGATGAGTTCAGAAGTAAAGAAGCGGGCAGATTTGTGTTGGGCTTTGCAGATCTTGTAAGCACTAAAACTTAAACTTTTGTTTTTAGAGAGATGAGTGTCACTGTAGGATACTGAGCAGAGGAGTGACCTATGACCCAACTGATGCTTTAAAGTCTCACTTGACTGTTATATTGAGAAGAGTGTGTGGACTGTGGAGCAAGGGCAGACACAGGGAAACCAGATGGCATGGGGTCACTGAAATTTTGTGTAAAACATGAAGATGTATTTGTGTAAATACATCTAAAATGTATCACATTAGTAGATGATGGTCCAAGGGTATTGCAGTTAGCTAGGAGTGACTTTATTTAAATTTTTCTCTATTTTCCAAAAATTATGGATGTATTAGGCTCTTTGATTATTGAGATATACTTGCATATTAAGCACTTTATTATAGGTACAGTTATTAAATCTGAAAGATGTGTCCATCAGAGACACTAAATGTTCATAATTTGTATACTAGAAGCATCAGCAATTTCAAATTAATGACCTAAGTAAATTAGTAAAAAGTAGGAATTAAGGATAAAACATTTTTCATATAATTCAATTATTTTAATAGAAGCAAACTAAAGTAGAATATATTAACAGTAGAGAGAGAAGATACAAATGATTATCTTAACAGTCTAGCAGCCTTACTACTGGTTTCCTCTTTAAGTGGAGTTTTGTAAATTGCCATTGTGAAGTCTCAGACTCCTTGTTTAAATAATTTTACTTAGATAGTGGTTTTAATAGACTATTCAAATTGGTCTTGTTCTTTCTTTTTTCACCTGCTGTCCTTTTGCCTGGTTCACTTTTTGCCAGCCCCACCTCCTTAGTTAATGTCAACTTATCCCCTCAGAATGCAGCTCAGTTAACTACAAGCGCCTTTTCTGAGCAGTTTAAGTCGTTGATCATGCCCCCTCTAAATTGTAATTCTTGTAGCCACTTGTTAAACTGGTAATAAAATATTCATTTATGTGGTTTCCATGTTAGTTAGAACCATGTAGATGGATTGTATCTCTTACTTATAGACGTTTCCCCAGAAGCCAACTTGGTAACTACCAAACTTTTTGTAGACTTCACTTGGAGGTCTGATGTAGTTTTCCTACAGTTTCTCCTCCTACTTCCCACTGTCCACTCCCTCATGTAGTTTAAAGTTGTAAATAACTAAGTGTGGTTGAAGAAAAATTTAAGTTTTCTTGCTACACCATTTTCAACAGCATAGAAGCAGTTTATCATTAAGTTTCTGTTTATAGACAACCTCTTTGAATATTTAAGTAGTATTACGAAAATGAATCATTTTATTAGTATTCAAATAAACATATATAATGTAATTGCAAGTATTATTTTTTGCAAGTTTTTGTTTTTGTTTGAGACAGTTTCACTATGTCACCCTCTGTAGGTGCGGTGGCATCACAGCTCACAGCAACCTCAAACTCTTGGGGTTAAGTGATTCTTTTGTCTCAGCCTCCCAAGTATCTGGGACTACAGGCACCCACCACAATGCCCGGCTATTTTTTTTTTTTTTTTAAGCTTGAAGTTTGAAATATTTTCCTGAAACTCACACACTTATTTCCTTTTCCCCTGGTCTGTGAGTTTTATGGATTTATGATGTTATATACCTTCTTATAAAATACTGTTTAATTATGAAGAAGTGTGCAGTGCTCTTAATAAAAAATGTTAATTATTTTAACAATTTCTCATACCTCATAGGGAGGGAGTAAAAAAATTAACTCTAGTAGCCCTGCCACACATTAAAACATTTTTTGACCTCTGGAAATTGTGATGTGTCAAATTAGTACAGCCCAAATTGTGTTGAAAACAAAGAAGTGAGTCTGACATGTGTTGGCAGTAATGACACTTACCTATTGATCTGTAAGGCTTAAGTTTAGGGGAATGCAGTTGCTTTCTTGAAAACTGTTTCCAAAGAATTCAAGATTAATTAATTATTATGTCTTCCTAAAAATGTATTTTTATTTTTAATTACCAAATTATAATTGTAAATATTTGTGGGGTACATTATAATGTTTCCATACATTATGTATATATTGTGGGATGAGCAAATCAAGCTAATTATCTGTCACTTCATATATTTCTTTGGGTGAAGACATTCAGACTCCACTCACAGCAATTTTGAGATATACAACACATTATTATTAACTCTGGTCACCTTGTTGTGCAGTAGATTGGCAGAACTTATTCCTCCTTCGTACCCTTTGAACAGCATTTCCCTTCTCTCTACCTACCTTCCACCCCTATGTTTATGTTTTTAGGTCTTTCTGAATTCTTTAAATAACTATTCTGATCATTTTTTTCTTTCTTATGGAGTAATAGTTTTTGTTCAGTATTTTTTGCTCCAAGGAGATTTTTTTAGAGCTTTTAAAAGCAAAACACAGAGAACGCCAAAGAGATTTCTCCTACATATACAACAGCCCTGAGGAACCTTCCAACAGAAAGAGAGCTCCCTTTGTTCTTCAGTGGTTGGCCACTCCCGTCCTAGGGATGGGTTCTACTTTTCTTTAGGGTTGCAGTTTTGTGTTTGCCCTTCCTCTGTGGAAGGTTTCATACAGTGTATGCATAGTTATTTATAGCTTTAATTCTGTTCATGATGATAAGGAAATCTTTGGGTATACCCTTGATTACTAGTGGGTAGTTTAAATCAAAAATTACACTTTAGTTTTGTTAAATAGCAGGTCTTAACAGAATGCTTAAATATTTGTAGTTTTTTCTCTATAATACTATTTTTTTCCACCTTTGCTTTTAGTCCATTTAAGCCTGAGTTTTCTTTCTCAGTTCCTTCCTTAATTTGTTTTTTCTGCTTTTTTTTTCTGGTTTTGAAATTGAGGGCCCAATTTGTGAAAATAATCAGAGTTTTTCACTTCTGCATCCTGTCAGAGCCAGTCTTACCTAGGATAGGTAGCATCTGTTTGTTATCCTTCCCCAAATGATTCCTTGCTTTTAATCTTTCATGAGATGACTGCCCTGTAGGTAACTAATTTATTCCTGTTAGATGTCTACACCTGTACTTCCTCTCTTTATAATTAATTTCTAATTCCGTAACTCTCTCTCTAGTCACTTAGGCAGACTCTTTGTGGCCCCAAAATATCTGTGGTATTCTATTCTTTCCTCTTGGGTTTTATAAATATAAAAGGAGTACCTTTTTATTTAGTCTAAAATAAGACATGAGATAATTCCAATAAATTATGAAAAAACGTATTTCCTCTCAACACTCATGTTAATTAATATTGTACAAGGTGTTTATTATTGAAAATACAGAGCCTCCTAGTTTGTCCCTCTATCTGCTGATGCCCCCTGAATTTTTTCTCTAGTCCCCCCCTTTTTTTTTTCTGTTGTCTTTCCTTTCTTATCCTTTATCTCTTCTCTTTTATGCGATAAAGAGATATCTCCTTCCTTCCATCCCTTCCTCCCTTCTTTCCCTGGGTTCTACCGGCCACTGTATATGTGGTGCCCTAACCACAGAGCCTCTTTTATGGTTTTCTTAGTCTTTCCACCTTCTCCCCATCATAAAAAGGAAGAAAATTTGTGTCTACTTTTCTTATGTGTAGAATCTGAGAATCTGGCAGCTTTATATTTCTACTTCAGGTAGTTTCAAAACTTAATTAAGAAAAGATGTGATGAGCCTTTAGTATGAAAAAATTATATAAAATCATTTAATAATGTACTGTACTATAGAGGAGATGTGAGTCAGCAAGCCAAGTTTACAGAAGGAAGGGGTGTGCTAGACTGCCTGCTTGCTGTAGTCTCTAGGTACATGCCTTTAGTTTTCTTCTTCAGGGCAGAAGGAAACTAGAAAGACAGTTTTGGATTCCTGACTTCTAAAGTGAAATGTGAAATGTTGTTAATTCTCTACATTTTCAACCTGTTTGGACAGACGTCTGACTTATGTCTTGCTTTAAATAACAAAGTAAGTTTCTTGTAGTCATCAATTTTTAAAGTAAATCGGAACGTGTATTCTAGCTTTGGCAGTGCAGTACGAACAGTTGTGAGGTTTGCTCAGACAGCTATTCTCCTGAGTGAAGACAGTGACCTATGGAGGAAGGAACTACAAGTGAAACCCAGCCAGAGAAATCCAGTTTTATAGGAAATTATTTTAGAGTGTCAGTTGTACGGTGTTTGTTACTTGATTACATAGCTAATTTTATGTGTGTTTAATCTTTACAATGACTTAGATGAATGGGCTGTGGGATGAATGTGACAGATTACAAAACAGAATAAACTGGGTGTGGTGTCTCATGCCTGTAATCCCAGTACTTTGGGAGGCCAGGCTGGGAGGACCACTTCAGTTTAGGACTGTTGAGACCAGCCTAAGCAACATAACAAGACCGTATCTCTATAATAAATTTTAAAATTTAGCTGGATGTAGTGGTGTACACCTCTAGTCCTAGTTTAGACTGGAGGATTGCATGAGCCCAGGGGTTAGAGGACTATGTCACTACACTCCAGCCTGGGCAAACAAAACAAGACCCTGTCTCTTAAAGTGTTGTATTTTAGACCTACACATTTTGGCTGTTTAGGATTGCAGTTGTTCATCCCTGAGATCCAAAACTATTAACATTTGCTGATGTCTAATGATGAAATCTTGCTTGTTATTGCCATTCACAATAATTCAAAATTATAATCAAGTTGTATTTCAGTTATAATACAAATAAATGATAAAGAAACCATCAAAAATCAGCAGGAGGATTATTTAATAAATAGTATTAGTGCAGTTGGTTAGCTATTTGGATGAAGGAAGGAACGAATTAGGTGCCTCAGTTCACAGTAGTCATCAGAATTTCAGATGAATAAACAGTAAATGAAAAGAAACCAATAGGATGGTTTAAAAAAACTAAAAACTATAACAAAATAGGAATTAGGCCCAGTGAAGTGGGTCACTTCTATAATCCTAACACTCTGGGAGGCCAACATAGGAAGACTGCTTCAAGTCAGGAGTTTGAGACCAGCCTCACAACTTAGTGAGATCCCATATCTACAAAAAATTTAACTGGGGGTGGTGGCTCATGTCTGTAGTCCCAGCTACTCAGGAGGTTCAGGTGGGAGGATTACTTGAGTCCAGGAGTTTGAGGTTATAATGAGCTTGATTGTGCCACTGTACTTCAACTTGGGCAACAGAATGAGACCTTGTCTCTTAAGAAAAACAAAAATAGAAGTAAACTTCTGATAGAGTGAAAGTTTTTCTCTATTAGAAGACAATTGAAAATAAATTTTACAAAAAACAAGAAAACAGATTTTTTTTTTCTTATACTTAATCCAAATAAAAGACATTGAGGACATGTCGGCTTGACACCTGTGGCTCAAGCGGCCAAGGCACCAACCACATACACCTGAGTTGGCAAGTTTGAATCGAGCCCAGGCCTTAAAAAAAAGCAATGATGGCTGTAACCAAAAAATAGCCGGGCGTTGTGGCAGGCGCCTGTAGTCCCAGCTACTTGGGAGGCAGAGGCAAGAGAATCTCTTGAACTCAGGAGTTGGAGGTTGCTATGAGCTGTGATGCCATGGCACTCTATCCGGGGCTGCAGCTTGAGGCTCTGTCTCAAAAAAAAAAAAAAAAAAAAAAGATTGAGGACAGAATAAAATTTGATTGGTTATGCAATCATTAGAATGTTTAATAAGTGTATACCATCATATGAATAAATTCTTTTGATTAAAATATTAGGTAAAAAGAAATGCAGTTTAGTTTTACAGTTTCACACACATAACTAAACACACACACATACACACAACATCTTATTCTTAAAAAAGAGAGAATGGAGGAAAAACACACCAGAGATACTGCTTTCTAGAAATAATGTTGGGAGTGGTGGTATGGGTTATTTTCAAACATTTTCTTTTTATGTATTTTTGAACCTTTCTAACATGAGCAATTTATTTGAAAAATATTTCTTTTACAATTGCCTAAAGAATCAAGTCCAAATACTTCATAATTTCTTGACTTTCTAACTTAATCTTCTCTGTTCTCCTTTCTCTTATTTACACATCAGTCTTCCTGCCAGAGACTGTTCTTTTACAAAATTTTACAAAAATTTTAATGTGAATGCCTTGAACTTTTTCATTTCACTACATGGCTTATTGCATCTTATTTGTATATTTGTTTGCCTATATTTAAAGGATACACTTGCCTTGCAACCCTTGCCTGATAGATGTAGAGTAGCTTGGGAATACTTAACTATTTCTAAGACTATCCAATAGTCTTCCATCTCTTTCTGTGGCTTTGGCTATACCCTTAAAAAATTACTTCTTAATTTTTTAAATTTCAGATTACTATGAGAGTACAGACAGGTTATGCTCTTTCATGTTTGTTAGGTCAAGTCCAAGTTGTGGTTGTGCCCTCACCCAGGAGGTGTGTCACATACCCTTACATTGTGTATTAGGTGAGAACTCATCAATCCCTACCCCCACACTTGAGTGTAATTGTGTTTTTCTGTTATGTGGGTGTGTATTTGTTCATCTACTGGTTTCATATAAGTATTGAGTAAATTGGATTCCTCCTTTTCCACTCCTGTGATATTCTAAGTAGAATGTTCTCCAGTTCCATCCAGGTTAATACAAAAGATGTAAAGTCTCTATGTTTTTTATGGCTGAATAGTATTCCATGGTATACATGTACCATAGTTTATTAATCCATTCATGATGGGCATTTTGGTTGATTGCACATCTTGGTGATTGTGAATTGAGCTGTGATAAACAATCTGGTGCATATGTCCTTACAGTAAAATGATTTTTTTTTTTTTTGCAGTTTTTTGGCTGGGGCTGGGTTTAAATCTGCCACCTCCAGCATATGGGGTCAGCGCCCTACTCCTTTGAGCCACAGGTGACACCCTTAAAATGATTTTTTTTTTTTTTCCCCTTCTGTGTAGATACCTAGAAATGGGTTTGGGGGATGAAATGGAAGGTCTACTTTTAGGTCTTTGAGGATTCTCCATACTTCTTTCCAGAGTGGTCGTATTAGTTTATATTCCTACCAACTGTGTTCCCTTTTCTTCACACCCTGGGCTTTGGCTTAGACACTTTAGCAGTAAGGCTTCCCATTTCCCTCTGCACACTGAAAGACAGCTCTCCAGACCATAATAAAATCACCTCAGTTTACTTTATACTTTCCAGTATTTTTTTTACCCCCACTCCGTTTACCTTGTAGCAATACTTCTAGGATAGCATTTATCAAGGTTTGCATGTACCATATTTTTTAACTTTGTATATCTTTCTTTCCCAGTAGATGTTGAGCCCATGCTGGGCAGCAGCTGTATCTTATTCATCTTTGTGTCTCCCACAGTGCTATGTCAGCAAGTATTTATGGTCTTGATTTATATAATAATTTGTTACAGTTTAAATCACTAGTCAAAAGATATTTTAGTCCATTTTTACCCCATGCATTTCTTCTTGTTTGATACATAATCTTAGTGCATTGTCTTTTTAAAAATATATATTTTTCATACATTAAAAGCAAAAGCATATTGATTATAGAAAAACAATTTAAACACAATTTTTATCTGCCATCTATATAATAACACATTGTTTCTTTTGTTTATGTAAGTATTTTTTGTTTATTTTGGTCTGTTCTAAATCAGGTATTATATGCTTCCTTAAAATTCTAATCATTCATTCAACAAATACTGATTAAGCACCTATTGTCAGACAGATGCTCTTTCAGAACTCCGGGGCTGTAACAGTAATAAAATAATCAAAAATACCTGTTTTCGTAAAACTTATATTGTAGTAGAGGGAGACATAATAAATAATATATAAAATATGTGTGTCGTATGATGGTAAGTTATGTGAAAAAAAAATAAAGCAGGAGAATGTGGAGATTGTGTATGTAAGGAAGAGGATTGTGGTTCTAAATAGGTTTTAGTCACACAGTGCTAAGAGAAAGAATTTTAACTAGCCAGATTGGAGAGACATTGCTGAGCACCTGTCCTTGGGCGTTAGTTAAGACTTCAGAAAGTCTATGCCATAGGACTAGAGCTACTTCATCCATAGAATAAGAGGTATTCTAGACTGATCCTAGCTAAGCAAAAAACTGATCTTCAAAAGTTTCAGATTGAGGGCTGGGTAGGGAGGCTCATACCTATAATCCTAACACTTTGGGAGGCCAAGGTCGGTGGATTGCTTGAGCTCAGGAGTTCAAGACCAGCCTGAGCAAAAGCGCAACACCATCTCTATTAAAAATAAAAAAAATTAACTTGGCATAGTGGTACATGCCTGTAGTCCCAGCTACTTGAGAAATTGAGGCAAGAGTTTGAGGTTGCTGTGAGCTGTGATGATGCCACAACACTCTACCCAGGGCAACAGAGTGAGACTCTGTCTCAAACAAAAAGAAAGAAAGAAAGAAAGAAAAATGGATAGAAACAGACTAGAGGTGACAAAGTTGTGGAATCAGGAGATATTTTATATTTCTTTGATAAATTTGCTCAAGGATTAAAAGGAAAAGATAGATATGATCATTACATAGATTGGGAATCACAACAGAAGTGGAACTCTAAATAAGAATCAAATGCCAAACCTAGAACAGACAAAATTAATATCTAAAATGAAAAATTTACTAAATTATGTAATGACAGATTGGAAACTACACATAAAAACTTCAAGGAGAGGGAAAAGAAATGAACAGGAGTAAGTGACCTATGGGGCAATATGGAATGGTAGACTGTAGGTGTAAATGGAATCCCAGAAGGATAAGTGATACGGGGTGCAGAAAAATAATTTGAGGATATGATCACTGAAAGATTTATTGAAGAAAATCTGTCAGCAAACTCCCAGGCTCAGTAAACACAAAGAGAAATTATGTTATATTCGTATATCAAGTCAAATTGCTGAAAGCCAAAAGTAAAGACAGCATATTAAAAGCAGCCAGGTCAGGGGAAGGGGGGGGATAGATATTACACATTATTTTACATATAGGAGAACAATAATGCAAATTAACACTGACTTATTGTCAGAAATAATGGAGGCTGGAAGACAATGAAATGTCCTGTTTAAAGTGCTGAAAAAAAAATTGAACCTGGAATTCTAAAGGAAAAATACATTTTAGAATTGTAGACAAAATAGACATTTTCAGATGCACAGAAGGTAAGAGAATTCATCACCATCAGACTTCCTCTATAAATAATGCTAAATAAGCCCTTCAAGTTGAAAGATTCTGATAATTGTCAGAAACTGAAATCTAAATGAAGAGAACCAGAATTGATCTCTATAGATAATCATAAAAGACATTTTTTTCCTTTATTCTGTAAAAGATAATATTTTGTTCAAAGCAAAAATGTTAACAATATTTTGTGGGTTGTGGGAATATAAGACATAGAAGCATTAATAAAAGGTAGGGTACAGGAGCACAGAGGAAAGAAGATAGATTGAATTTCGTTGTTGTAAGGTGATGAAGTGTAAGATTCATCGAAGGTAAACTATGGAAGATTAAGTTTATAAATTATGATTTTTTTTTCATTTATTTATTTATTTATTTATTTATTGAGACAGAGTCTCACTATGCTGCCCTTGGTAGAGTGCTGTGGCATCATAGCTCACAGCAAACTCAAACTCTTGAGCTTAAGCTATTCTCTTGCCTCAGTCTCCCCATAGCTGGGACTACAGGAGCCTGCCACAACGCCCGGCTATTTTTTATTGCAGTTGTCATTGTTGTTTAGCAGGCCTGCGCCAGGTTCGAACCCTCCAGCCTCAGTGTACATGACTGGTGCTGTAACCACTGTGCTACATGAGCTGAGCCATATAAATTGTGATCTAGAATACAACCACTAAATAAAGTGGTACAGTTACAGCTAAGAGAAGTGATAAAATGGAATAGTAAAAACTACCAGATGAATCAAAAAGAAGGCAGGAAAGGAGGAACAATGGACTAAAGAAAAGAATGATAGGGTGTAAGACTCCCAAAGCTGGGACAACCTAAGACAGGATATGGAGAGGCTTCATGGTAGATTACATTCATAGTACCCAAAGACGGGTAAGATCACTCTGCATTCAGTCAACCTAAGACAGGGACCAAACCATTGATGTTTGTATCCCCATCCCCATGATGAAACTGCAAGAGCAGGCAACCTAAGACAGGGGCTATGTTTATCCGCCATACAAAAAACAAAAGAGGGAATTGTTGGGCCCTGCCATGTGCCTGAGGCCTAGTGCAACTTCCCGAGCCCAACTAGAAGTAGATCCATCGAGCTACTTCCGCGTAGCAACGACTCAGCAAGGCCCAGCCTGAAACTGCCTCTACCTAGATATACCCAATGTGGTACCATGCCACTGGCCCGACCCTGTCACGCACCTCTTCCCCCGCCTTCTTTCCCTGCCCCTTCTCTACAATAAAAAAATAAAAAATAAAAATAAATAAATAAATAAAAAATATTACCAATTTATCATTTTTTATAGTTATATAACAATTCAGATTTCCTCTTTTTGTGGCACTTTTAGCAAGATATATTTTCTAAAAATTTAAATAGTTCATTTAGGTGGCGCCTGTGGCTCAGGGAGTAGGGTGCCAGTCCCATATACCGAGGGTGGCAGGTTCAAACCCGGCCCTGGCCAGAACTGCAAAAAAAAATAAAAATTAAATTAAATTAAAGAATAAGTAAAAATTAAATTAAATAGTTCATTTCAAATTTCAAATTTATTGGCATACATTTGGTTATAATTTTCTCATATCTTTTTATTTATTTATTATTTTTATTTTCCTGAATCTGCTTTATTTCTCTGCATAAGGAACCCTGCACAGGCAATTCAAATTAAAACAAAATAAATATATGAATATTCATGTAAAGCTGTCCTTTCTAATGAACAATTATATGCAATGTACAATTTCATGTTCAGTGGGTAGGTATTTTTTTTTATAGACAGAGTCTCACTTTATTGCCCTCAGTAGAGTGCTGTGGCATCACAGCTCACAGCAACCTCAAACTCTTGGGCTTAAAGCGATTCTCTTGCCTCAGCCTCCCCAGTAGCTGGGACTACAGGTGCCCGCCACAACAGCTGGCTATTTTTTGTTTCAGTTGTCATTGTTATTTAGCAGACCTAGGCCAGGTTCAAACTCACCAGCCTTGGTGCATGTGGCCAGTGCCATAACCGATTAACTACAGGCTCTGAGCCCTCATATCTTTTTTGTCTTTCTTTCTTTCTTTTTTTTTTTTTTTTTTTTTTGAGACAGAGCCGCAAGCTGTCGCTCTGGATGGAGTGCTGGCATCACAGCTCCAAGCAACCTCCAACTCCTGGGCTAAAGTGATTCTCCTGCCTCCGCCTCCCAAGTAGCTGGGACTACAGGCACCCACAACGCCTGGCTATTTTTTGGTTGCAGCCGTCATTGTTGTTTGGTGGGCCTGGGCTGGATTCAAACCTGCCAGCTCAGGTGTTTGTGGCTGGCGCCCCAGCCTCTTGAACCACAGGTGCCGAGCCCTCATATCTTTTTAATGTCTGTAGGATCAGAGATTTTCATTTCTAATATTGGTTATTTGTGCCTTTTTTCTCTTTTTTCCTTAACCAGTCAGAAAAATTGTCAGAAATTTTATCAATTTTTATTAGTCTTTTCCAAAAAATAAGAACTTATTAATTATTGATCTCTCATATTTTTTCCTATTTCCTAACTTTTCTTCTTATCTGTATTATTTACTTTCTTCTATTGGGGAAGATTATTAGTGACTTTTAAAAAATTTTTTGAGATGGATGCTCACTTCATTTTTAGTCTTTATTCTTGTTATAAATATTTAAGACCATAAAATTCCCTAAAACATGGCTGTAGCTGCATTCCACAATTTTTGTATTTCATTATTATTTAGTTTAAAATATTTTCTAATTTCCATTGTGAATTCTTTTTTGATGTATGGATTATTTAGAAGTGTATTTCTTTTCTTTTTCTTTCTTTTTTTTGTTAGACAGAGTCTCACTTTATCACTCTTGCTAAAGTGCTCTGGCGTCACAGCTCACAGCAACCTCCAACTCCTGGGCTTAGGAGATTCTCTTGCCTCAGCCTCCAGGGTAGCTGGGACTATAGGTGCTTGCCACAATGCCTGTCTATTTTTTGTTGCAGTTTGGCTGGGGTTGGGTTCACACCCACCACCCTTAGTATATGGGGCCGGCACACTACCCAGTGAGGCACAGGTGCTGCCCTAGAAGTGTATTTTTTGGAATATGAGGATTTCCTACTTATTGGTTATTTACCAAAATTTTGCTTAATTTCACTGTGGTCAAAGAACACATTTTGAATGATTTCAATTTTCTGAAATTTGTTGGTACTTGCTCTATGACCCAGCATATGGTCTGTAACAGATTGTATTTTCTAAAGATGGACACAATATTTCCCATGCCACATGCTCTTCTGCAATGAGACTTTGCCACTTTAGGAACCAAGAGAAAACAGACTTGTAACTGGCCAAAAGAAAATAGCTGACCTGGCAGCTTTTGCTTCCAGCTTCTTGGAAGATGACTACCATAAAAGAAGTGTGATTATCCTGAAACCACCATGCCATGAGAGACTTACATCATGTACAAAGACCCTGGAAGATGAGATATCCTGAGGTGCAAAAGAGAGACCAAGAAGCACCAATATGCCAGGGCATGTGACTAAGGGAGCCATCTTGAACATCTAGTCTAGGCCAGCCTTCCAGTTCTATTTCTGACTGAAGTCACATAGGACATCCCACACATCTGAGCCCAGTCAACCCACAGAACCTAAAGAGATAATGACAAATTATTATTTGCTATTTTCAGCTCTACATTGAAGTGTAATTTATAATGTAGCAGTAATTACCCAGAACATGGGCAATATGTATAAATATTCTAGGCAAATTTTAAAAGAATTAATCACTATAATTGTTGGGTGTGATATTCTATGTGTCATGTAAGTCAAGTTCATTAGTTTGTGCATCTAGATCTATAACCTTAAAATTTTGATTTGCTTTTATAAATTACTAAAAGAGGTATGTTAAAAATCTCTCACTATAATTCTGTATTTGCCTATTTCTCCTGTTCCATAAATTTTTGTTTTACAAATTTTGAGGCTATGTTATTAGGTGAGTACAAGTTGAGTTGTATATATTCCTGGTGAAGACAACTTGTCTTGTATTCTTTTTTATTGTCAAGTATTCTTTTTTATCTCTAGTAATGCTTTTTGCTTCAACATTTACTTTGTCTGAATCAACTTTCTTTTGGTTAGTGTTTGCATAGTGTACCATTTTTCCATTCTTTTACTTTCAATATTTTAACATCCTTTTACCTTAAATGTCTTTTATAAACAAAATGATTATTTTTAAAATCAAAATTGCCAATTTTGATTGGCAAAATTGACTCATTATAGCATTTAGTCCACTGACCTTTAAGATAATTATGGTATACACAGGGTAAATGATTACATTTCTACTATAATATATATCTCTCCTAAAGAGGGAAAGATTTTTCCTTAGGAAGAAATTAGGAATGTTACATTGATAAAAACTTTTAAAACTACTCAAAATACAATGCTTTTATTAATCAAGCTTTTTAAAACTTTTGTTCCAGGTTTCAAATTTATGACTATCTTGGATAAATACATTCTTCTGCCTTCAGCTACTCATAGACTCCTGTCTCTTCCATCTCTTTAGAGAAAAAATGGCACTGCTGTGAACTCTTTGTGTCTTATAGGAGTACAAAGCTTCCAAACTCTACCTATTTTCCTGTATCCAGTAATCCCAATTTGAGTTCTACAAATATTACTTTGATGATTGTTCATCACCTACTTTGTGACAGAAACTAGAATATGCTAGTAATAATAGTCATGAAACTGTATAGATTTTTTATTGAGCACTCACTAAGTGCCAGGTATTGTCCTAAGCACTTTCCTATATTATCTTACTTAATCCCCTACAATTTTGGCATTATGATCCTCATTTACCCACAATCTGAGGCACAGAAAGGTTACCGTATATACTCGAGTATAAGCCGAGTTTTTTCTGGCACAAAATTTGTGCCGAAAAACCCGAACTCGGCACAAATTTTGTGCCGAAAAAACTCAGCTTATACTTGAGTATATAGGTAAGTAACTAGTCCAAGATCATAAATGAACTAAGTGCTATAGCTAGAATTTAAACTAAGACAGTTTGACTCTGTGCTCTTATCCACTTTCTTATGCTGCTACTGAGATTTAATGCCCTCTCCATTGCAAAAAGTATGAGTCCAAGTATCAATTGTAAGTATGTTTGCTTTGGAATAATGCAAAATGCAAAATAATCAGAAAAAACATAGGTAAGTATTCCAGGAAAAGTTTGAATAGTTTAATAAAAGTATTAATAGCTTCAGGTGTTGTAACAGGGTACATCACTGGGCCACTAGGGCCTTTCATTTGAATACTTCAGAGAATCACTCATACTAAATTGAATTTTATGCTAAATAGTATTTCTGAGAATTATTTGTGTCTAGTAAAATTCTACAAACTCACAGGTCTAGAAGATACCTTAGAGAGCAATTATTGCAGACTACTCATTTTATAGTGTTAACAATTCTCTTTGGAGATGGTATCTGGAGGATCTTTTGTTCTTTATATTATATGTATTTGATTTTTTAAATAAAAACACATCATACATAGTCACAAAACTAAACTTAAAAATAGTTATTCCTGCTAAGACAATTCACTGGGAGAAATAATAAGTCTTTTCAATAAATGGTACTAGATATCCACTGCCAAAGAATGAATTTAGACTCCTACCTTATACCACATACAAAAGTTAACCCAAAATGAACTTAAAATTAATCATAGACATAAATATAAGAAATGAAGCTCAGTCATGGAAGCAACCCAAATGCCCATCAACCCATGAATGGATCAATAAACTGTGGTATATGTATGTATGCCATGGAATACTATTCAGCCATTAAAAAAGATAGAGACTGGCCAGGCACGGTGGCTCATGCCTGTAATCCTAGCACTCTGGGAGGCCAAGGTGAGTGGTTTGCTTGAGTTCACAAGTTCAAGACTAGCCTGAGCAAAAGTGAGCTCCTATCTCTACTAAAAATAGAAAAACTGAAGCAAGAGGATTGCTTGAGCCCGAGTTGGAGGGTGCTATGAGCTATGATGCCATGGCATTCTACCTAGGATGGCAGCTTGAGACTCTGTCTCAAACAAACTAACAAACAAACTACCTATTGGGTAACTATGTATACTATTTGGGTGATGGATTCACTAAAAGCCCTGATTTTGTCACTATATAATTCATCCATGTATCAAAAAGCTATTTGCACCTCTTAAATCTATTGAAATTTAAAAAAATAAATGGAGACTTTACATCTTTTATATTTACCTGGATGGAGCTGAAACATATTCTTCTTAGTAAAGTATTGCAGGAATGGAAAAATAATTATCCAATGTACTCAATACTAATATGAAACCAATATATAAACAATTAATGCTCATATGAAGAATAAAACATAAATACAGTCTAGTATGGCGGCAGGGGGAGGAGGGAGAGGAAGGAAGCAGGAGGGAAGATGATTGGCAGATGGAGGGAGGGCATGTGGCTGGATCTCACCTACTGTGCACATTGTGAGGGTATATAACATGCCCCCTAGTGAGGGACTCTTTTACAACTGGAACTTTACCCTGAAAGTGAGAACAATGTAATCTAAAAATTTGTACTCTTATATTAATTTGAAATTTAAAAATTATACTAAGTGTGGGCAGCACCTATGGCTCAAAGGAGTAGGGTGCTGTCCCCATATGCCAGAGGTGGTGGGTTCAAACCCAGCCCAGGCCCTCCTACCCCCCAAAAAATTATACTAAGTGATAAAAAAAAAAAAATTGAAACTATAAAACTCTTAGAAGAAAATGTAGGAGTAAATTTTTCTGATCTTGAATTAGGCAAAAGTTTCTTAGGTACAAAACCAAAAGCATAACCAAGAAAAAAAATATATAGATAAATCAGACTTCATCAAAATTAAAAACTTCTGTTTTGGGGCACTGGCCACATACACCAAGGCTGGTGGGTTCGAGTCCAACCCTGGGCCAGCTAGAATCAACAATGACAACTGCAATAACAACAACAACAAAAATAGCTGGGTATTGTGGCAGGTGCCTGTAGTCCCAGCTACTTGGGAGGCCAAGGCAAGAGAATCCCTTAAGCCTAAGAATTGGAGGTTGCTATATCCATACAATGTAATATTACTTGGTAATGAAAAGAAATAAAGTACTGATACATACTGCAACATAAATAAGCCCTGAATACATTATGCTAACTGAAAGGATTTCCTCACAAAGAGTATGTACTTTATGATATAAATACAAAATGTCCATAATAGGCAAATCTATACAGATAGAAAGTAGATTAGTGGTTGCCTATGGCTGGGGGTGTGGTATCTGTTGGGGGCCTAGGAATAACTGCTAATGGGCAAGAGTTTTTTTTGAGCTGACGAAAATGTTCTAAAAGTAAATTGTGCTACGTTGAACAGTTTGATGAGAATATTTCAGATTGTATATGAAACTCCCCACACATTGTACCCCTTGATTGCACTAATGTACACAGCTATGATTTAACAATAAAGATAAATAAATTAAAAAATAAAAAAAAAATAAAAGTAAATTGTGGGGATGGTTGTGTAACTGTCAATACACTAAAAACTATTGAATTGTATTCTTCATATGAGTGAATTATAAGGTATGTGAATTATATCTTAATAAAGCTGTTAAAAGAAAAAATGCTATTCTATTAAACTGCAATAGCAATATGATTTAAAATGCCATTCTATTCATTCATTATTAAACACTGAGGTTATTTTTAATTTTTCACTCTGTTAAATAATAGTCTAACCACATACTTTATTTTTAAAAACTTTTTTTTACTAAAGCTGATATAAATTTAATAAACATGTGATATCACTGAGGTCATCTACATAACTTCAAGGTCACAAATCTATTAATTCTTTACAGATGCAAATAACTGGTATCCCTACACAATTTTCTCCTATAGAATAAAGTTAATTGCTTACCCTTAAGCCTCAATTATGATTAGTTTGGCAACTATAGATACAAAATAGAGTGACTTTTTAAAAAAAGTTTATTTCTCTGTCACATAAAAGTCTAGAAGTAGGCAGGTGACCCAAGGCTAGGAGTGCAAATTTCTCCACAATGTCCTCAGGACCCCCAGCTCCTTTCTGTCCACTGCCTTGCCAAACTAAAGGGTATAGTTGTTATGGTTCAAAATGGTAGCTGTCACATCTCCATTTCAAATAACAAGCTAAAAGAAGACAGAGTGGACGTGGAAGGGGGACAGAGGGTATATGCCAAATATCTTTAAGAAAAGTTTCCAGATGCCATTTCTTCTGTGCATCCATTGGCCAAAACATTGTGCCATAGTCATACTTAATTTCAAGTGAGACTGAGAATATAACTTTATTCTTGGTAGCTTTTGTTTAGATAGAATTAGGTGTCCTATATTATCATGGAAAAAAATAGGAAACAGACATTTCAAAATAACTAGCAGACTCAGTCAATGACTCACTCATAACTTATCTAATTACACAAAACCCAACCCAAAGCTGGAAAGAAAAATAATCTGGTCACAAAGGATGAAAAAAAGAGGAAAGAAGAACTACACATCAAATTAGATGTATAAAAATAGTTATGCTTAATAGTTGAAAGCCTCAGAGATGCAATTGCAAAAGGTAGAGAAATAATCAAAAGTTCTAAAGAGTGGAGAACATTTTTTATAAGGTAATATACCCATCAGACATACAAAAGGAAATAAAAAGATTAAATGAGCAATAACTAAGATCATTCTGCTTTTCACTTCCCATCAAGACAATAAACTGACCAAAACAAAAAGTTCATCTTTGCTTATTTTTTTCTTCAAATACCTCTAATTCCTAAAATACTTATGTTATCACTGATTTCACTGCTTCTGGTAGTGTTCCAAGGATATATGTTATATTTGGCTTTTTCTATATACATCTAAAAATAAAATCACTTTTATTTGGGAAACAAACCAAAAGTATTTGTTTATAGTTTTTATTTACTATGTTAACACAGGCATAATATATCTATCAGAAAAATACTGAACACTGTCCTTCGTGAAAACACAATGTATGTAACTTGCTGTAAATTTACTTAATCCTCTTAATAATTAACTTAAGATCTACAAACAGGCTTGGTTTCTACATAAGAAACAATCAGTGGCATGTATCTAAGATAAAGTGTTCATAAAAAATACATTTAAAAATGATAATTAACATTTAGACTTTTAAAAAATTTACAAGTTCAGAAGGGCTTAATCACATATATGAATATAAACAAGAAAAAGTTACCATATGGGAAAAATATAACTCTCAAATGTTGATGCTAAGAGTAGTGTTAAGATTTTGTATTAAGAAATATGAGTCATGGGAGAAAGACCAGGACCAGGGCCCACATATACCCAAATGATCCAAAAACCAAACAAAAAAAAAAGTGTGCATTTTCTTTAGATAATTCTACAGCTGGTATGCACTTCCTAGGAAGAAGCACAGTTCTAACAAGATGATAGCTTTACAAATAACAAGTCATTTACTATTCTCCAAAATGTAATAAATGGATCAGACTCTATGTAGCATGGCCATATGAATAAAGATAACAAGTTGCTATCTTGAAAATCACTACATTTCAATACTATTTTGGGTTAACAGACAAGTATGTTTGCTTGTTTTGGGGTCTGCTTTGTAAATTTGCAGTCCTATTATATCTGACAAAGAGCTTATAGCATATACCATTGTGGGAGAGTGGGGAAACACTAACCTGGAAAATCAAGAGGGCTGTGTTCCAATTCTGGTTTGGCCACCTATTGGGCACTGTAGGCAAAACGCCTTCTCAGGGTCTTCATCCTCCTTATAAATGACAAATGAGTTGGACTCCATGTTCTCTAAGGTCTTTTCCAGCACTGTGTTGCTAAGACACCTTGCAGATGACATAACACTCATAGCCTGTATTAGATCACTTCTGATACACATTTATTATCAGAAAATATCCAATGTGAAATATGAATTATTAAAAAACTTTTACTGCATATATTTCAAGCAGTAATTCAGAACTCAACTATGGCATTCTAATTTTTTAAAGCAAAATAAGATTACTAAAATGATAAACTTTAGCACTCAGACTACTGAACTTAGAAAAAATATATAATTAATAGAATGTTAAAACCCAAAGAATATTTGATCGAAACGAGGTAAAGTGGAGGGGGTGAGGAAGGGAGGGAAGGAAAAAGGAAGGGAAGAAGAGGAACAGAGAGATTGAGACTACTTATGAAGCCTGTTTCAATGACAGTTACCCTATAACAATTATTCACTCAGAATTTGTAAACATAATGTGACAATCTGGGGAGAAAAATGTAGTCCAAATGTCAAAATACAGAGCCAAATGATTGTGAATTTTCTTAAGACATTTTCAGAAAGAGAAAAAAATTCCCTCATTCCCCTGTCTTTGAGTTACTAAAGGGAACATTTTAAATTATGCCCATTTCTGGTAATATTTTATAGATAATAAATGCCCCGATATTTATAATTTAACTATTTCCTCTTCAATCTATTTTTTATGGAAGATATATTAATTTCATTTTGAACATGGTATGCTAAATATCCTGAGCTTCCAGGAATGAAGTCATGTAGTTCCCCAAGGAATTTCTTCATGGCATCAATTGACATATAACCTACAAAATAAATAAATACATAAATGAATGAATAAATATAAAGTACTTAGGTCAAAATAACTGGAAAGTATGTCTGGCTGAGAGGGTGACCTCTTAGGACTATCTATACAACTAGCTACTAAACAGCACAAACAGCTCATCTTCCCTATTTCACTTTTCTGCACTGCTAACACTCGGATAACATTCTTTTAAAGAAAAAAAATGGAAAATAAGGCCAGGTGCAGTGGTTCATGCCTATGATCCTAGCACTTGGGGAGGCCAAGGCAGGTGGTTTGCTTGAGCTCAGGTGTTAGAGACCAGCCTGAGCAAGAGCAAGACCCCATCTCCAAGAAAATAGCCGGGCGTTGTGGTGGGCGCCTGTAGTCCCAGTTACTCAGGAGGCTGAGGCAAGAGGATCACTTGAGCTCAAGAGTTTGAGGTTGCTGTGAACTATGATGCCATAGCACTCTACTGAAGGTGACAAAATGAGACTCTGTATCCACAAAAAACAAACAAACAAAAAATGGAAAATTGGGTTGGTCTATGTCACCAAAAGCACATGACAGAAGTGATGGTATAACATTTCTGAGAGTAGGATATAAAAAAGACTGTGGCTTCTGTCTTGGGCACACTTTCTCACTTTTCAAGTTCTCACTCTGAAGGAAGTAAACTACCATGTTCTGAATAGCCCTTATGTAGAGGCCCACTTGGCAGAGTTGAAGCCTTTGAATGAAACTCAGCAGGAACCCAACACCCAACCCACATGGGTAAGTTTTGAAGTGGATTTTCCAGTCCCAGCTGTACCTTAAAATGACTGAAGCTCAGCTGACAACTTAAATGTAACCTCACAAGAGACTTTGAGACAGAATTACCTAACTAAGATATTCTTGGATTTCTAATCCTAAGAAACTATGAAATAATAAATGTTCATTGTTTTAAACATTTTGGAGCTATTTAAAAGTTTGGAACAATTTGATATATAGCAGTAGATAGCATACAGTATCTATTATAGAGTCATAAACTTTTGCAGAACTCTTTGCAAGTTTTTGCCTATAAGGTATTAATAATTATTAGTAATTGCTTTCTTACTCTTTTTTTTTTTTTTGCAGTTTTTGGCCAGGGCTGGGTATGAACTTGTCACCTCCGGTATATGGGGCCGGCACCCTACTCCTTTGAGCCACAAGCACCACCCTTTCTTGCTCTTATTAATCATACATGTATGATTAATGTAAATGTCAATCAGAACTTCTTTTTTTTTTTTTGAGACGAGCCTCACTTTGTTGCCCTTGGTAGAGTGCCGTGATATCACAGCTCACAGCAACCTCAAACCCTTGGGCTTAAGCGTTTCTCTTGCCTCAGCCTCCCGAACAGCTGGGACTACAGGCACCTGCCACAAAGCCTGGCTATTTTTTTGTTTTTAGCAGGCCGGAGCTGGGTTTGAACCCACCAGCATGTGGCCAGTGCCCTACCAACTGAGCTATGGGCACCACCCAGAACTTCTTATCATGAGCTATATTCAGTGATATTAGACAAAGAAGATTTAATTCTAGTCAAAAGCAAAAACCAAAACAAAACAAAACAAAAAACCTTTGATATGTAGTGGACATTTGGCAATGTCTAGAGACATTTTTGGTTGTCATAACTGGGAGAGAAAAGGTTGGTAATATTGGTGGCTAGTGGGCAGAGGCCAAGGTGAGCATCCTACAATACACAGGATTGATACCCACCTACGCCCCCCCCCCAAAGAATTACCTGAACTAAAATGCCCATAGTGTCAAAACCGAGAAACCCTAACCTAGAGTATAGCTCCAGCTTATATTTTCTATAACTAAAGACCTCAATTCTATTTTCAGAGATTTATTTATATTTATTTATTTATTTATTTATTTATTTTGAGACAGAGTCTCATTTTGTCACCCTCCCCTCAGTAGAGTGCTGTGGCATTACAGCTTACAGCAACCTCCCAACTCCTGGGCTTAGGCAATTCTCTTGCTTCAGCCTCCCAAGTAGCTGGATGCTACAGGCGCCCACCACAACACCCAGCTATTTTTTGTTGTGGTTTGGCTGGGGCCAGGTTTGAACCCACCACCCTCAGTATATGGGCCGGCACCCTGCCCACTGAGCCACAGGCGCCACCCTATTTTCAGAGATTTAATAGTCAGTGAGTTGAATGCAAACCTTTTTGAGGAAGAGACTTTCAAATTGTAGTCACAAAAATTGATAACACGGTTTAAATTAGAACTCTCATTTACTAAATGTTTAATTAATACAAGCTGATTTCTTCCAACAAGAAGTTTTTCCTTCCTGTACTGCAGATGGGCATGATAAAAAGGGACATACTTGTCAGTTTACATCAAAATTAAAGAAAAATAATCTCCAAAAAATAAAGGTTTTTTCCAAGAAAGTGCTATTGAGATATTTAATGGAGAAATTTAAAAAAGGAAATATTTAATTGAGCAAATGAAAAGATTAAAAACTTTAATTCCACCAATAAAATTAGCAGATCGCCACATGTTAAAATTATTCTCTAAAAATTCTGACTAATGATACCGTTATATAACACTGTCATGTCTTTTTGGTCAGACTATTCCTTTTTTTTTTTTTTAATAGATAAAAATATGCACCATAGATGTGGCCCAACCCATTACCCTACCTCCACCCAAACCTCCCCCCTCCCTTCCCCTTCCTTGGTCCTTTCCCCATAGTCTTGTGGTATAGTTGGGTTATAGCCTTCATGTGAAAGCTATAGTTTAGATTCATAGTAGGGCTGAGTACATTGGATACTTTTTCTTCCATTCCTGG